>KN496549.1:15991-31404 GCA_000787155.1 Scartelaos histophorus | reverse complement strand
CTCTCCTCGCGACGAAAACTCATAAGATTGACTGATGTGCGGCAACCTGATGTGTGCATATGTGCGTTTCATTGATAAATAGGAAGTGCGTCTTGTTCGGCGCGTCTAATAGTTTCCGGTGTAAGAGGAAGAGGAAATTAATCTCCCCGTCTCGTCCATTCATAAATACTTTGTTGTGTCTGTTGACATCGGGCCCGCAATATTGTCAGTGCGATATCAGCGAATGAATGTGGCAGAGAAATTGAAGTGTTATTTAATCTTATTGAACAGGGACGCGTGGCGGCAGAGTGGTTAGCCTTCTCGTCGTAGAACACAGAAGAGGGCCTGGGCTTTCTAACTAAGTGACTATTTTCGACAGTGTTTCCTACCTCAAGCTAAAGCTAAAGAATTTGAGTATAATGCCATATGAATTGTACAATATTGTTACGATCCGGCTCTGCTAGGGTGTGGGAAGTAACAAAAAACACCAAGGTGGAAAATGAAATAAATAAGTCATGTTTAATTAACAGGAGTGTAAAAGGTTAAATTAACAAAACACAATAAAATAAACCAAGTTAAGAAACAAAATTACAGGATTAACATATAACTAGTTTTGTGCTGAAAATGGGTCACGGGAGTTTATAAAAAACGAATGATTAAACTAAGGGACAAAAAAATAAACCAAACCCACAAACAGAATCGAGTGACCAAATCAAAAAGCACAAAACAGAACCAAACAAACAAAACTGAGTGTCTCAGCCACACAGAAGTCACACACAAGTACAAATACAAAAGAGTGACTGACACAAATGAGACACATTGGCAGACTGGCCACAAAGACCAGCAGCCCTGAACAGGAGCTGTGATCTTCTTAAATAGGGTGGAGCAGGCTGGAGGCGGGGCCAGGTGAAGGGATGCTCCACCAATCAGGGACCAGGACTTTTGCAGCAGGAACTAACTGGCCAGAAAAACCTAGCAAAACACAGCAAAAAAAACACACAAAATCAAAACTGGGGCCATAACAAAGATTATATTACTATAGCCCCACTTAGAGTCAACAAAAGTATTTTAAATCAGATTCTAATCAATACTAAAACAAAGATGCTGATTTGAAAAAGCATTGATAGAAAAAAGTCAATCACAGGATGAAAATTAACCTTTTTAGAATGATCTTAACCACATATGACGAGTGAGGGATTGCACAGACATAAATATATAGTAATTGTGGAATATTAAAGTACTATTATTTAATTATACTGTATAAATCAAGTGTTTTTACCATCATTGAGCATCAAAGTTTGAAATTTTGTGACAAGGCAGGTTTATTTGTAATTCAAAGTGCCTCACAGAATAAGAAATACATTAAAATCACGATACAAATTAGCCGCTCTTGTGTCCACCAATCAGACAAGCATATTAAATCAAAATTTCCTCTTCAAAATGCGTTGCGACACCGCTCTTTAAGGTGGCCATTCATCACCGATACACTGGGAATCCTCACGCGATAGACCCTATAGATCCACACGATGAGGCAATACAACTCCATTAAAATCCCTTTAATACTCTGTTCAGTTAAAACCATTTGTTAAGCAAATGAGGCGATCCTGGCAGTTGGTGGAGCCGCTCCTGCTGCATGCCCTGTTCCCATTTAGACACTCATAACTTAGTCGAGAAAACTATTTATTTGATTTTATTCACCATTTGTATTATAATGTGGCCCGAGACGTTTATTTGTTAGCGTGTTTTTTTCCCTGCAAAGATTGTACATTCTGGGTTGTATATGCAGGATTCTCTTATCAAGTAATTAATGCAGTTTTAGATAGTTCTGATATCTTTCCTATTCTATTATACGGGGTAAGTGATATCTCCCCTGCCCTCCTGTGTCTACAGCCACACAAACAGTTTGCAGAAGGACAGAGAAAGACACACAGAGTAGGGGAGGAAATGTTATTTAAATGGTAATGATTCCTTTGCCTTTTCTGTTTACCCAGATTTGTCTCCTCCTGCCACCTGTAGTTTTGAGCGAGAATATTTAGCCCGGTGTAATGATGACATGCAAATGCACAGACACTCGGCGATGTGTGCACAGCGACGGAGCAGGGACAGAGCCAGGCCTGTGACCACACACATCACAGCTTCATTAAAAACCAATACAGCTAATAAAAGACTGAGGAGGCATAACACACTGTGCAGTTAGCGGAGATAGGGCTCATTTACAACCACGAGGATTTCAACTTGATAAAGAATCATTTTGACAGAACAGGAAATAGACAACCGCTTATATTACAATACTTTTTATAGTTAAAGTATAGGGGTGTAACTGTAACCTAAATATCGTGATATCGTATCGTCAAAAGTCTCACAATAATATCACAATATATTGAATCACAAGTGGTTTTTTAGCTACAACTACACAACAACAGTGAATTTAAGCAAAGGGAACTACATAGACCATGATCCTTTGCTGTTTCAGTGCAGGCTACATGAAGAAATAACTCGACACCTTCCTAAAATAATTGCATAAGTCACTTTTTTCAGGTTTTTCAGGAAACACAAAAAACTCCCCCCAAAATTGAAATTATGGCTTATTTTTTTGCCTAAATAAACTTAGGCAAAAAAGTGACTTAGGTGAGTATTTTAGGAAGGTGACGAACTGTTATTAAGCACTTTTATCATGGCATTTTAAAAGTAAGAAGTGGCATGTTCACAATTTTGGAAACCTCCACAAAATATTAGAATAAATATTAAGATGCATATCGAGAAAATATCGTACTGAAAGATTGGATATCGTTACTTGAATTTTGCACTTCAACTTCACAGACTTTTCAAGCTGTTCAAAATGTCACTGAATATGACAATAAATGTTGCACTGAATGACTGGTCAAAGTCTTGCAAAATATCATAATATTGTGAGCTTTGCCACCATATCGCAATAAATATCGTACTGTGAGTTTCATACCGTGATGATATTGTACTGTGAGACTTAGAAACACCCATTTTAAAGTATTTGTTACAGTTTAGGAGTTTGAAAATGGCAGGAACAGTATTGAAGCACAGGCCAATGAAATCATACATACACTTAATCCTAGCATACATGAAATACTTATGGGTCTGGTAGAAAATGCTTCAAATGCACCAAAACATACAGTTTTGTCATTGTAGTTGCAGAATATGAAGAGTTCTGGTTATATTATAAACCCAAAAAGAAAAAAGTCCCATTATGCCAGGTCAAGAGTGAATGCTTATTTATTTAATTCATTTATTTGTTAATTTCAAGTAAAAAAAGGACATTAACAGTGTCCCTGTAGTTGCAGAATATGAAGAGTTCTGGTGATATTAGGAACCCAAAATGAAGAAAGTTCCATTAGGCCAGATCAGTTAAGAGTGAAAGTTTATTTATTTAATTCATTTATTTATTTATTGCATTCATAAAGTAACAAAGGACATTAACAGTGTCCTAATATTAAACATACAAGAAATGAATTATCTGCCCCCTTATTCCCTTTTCCAGATAGTAAATTATCACTCAAATCAATGCATTTCATTTCAGTGACAAGTATTAATCAATTCCATATAGAAATCTTAACTTTTAGGCGCAACAGCTTAGTTTTCTTTGTCAAACATACTCATTTCAGTGGATTTTGGAATGTATTTTGCTTTGTCACATCTTTAAAAACTATACTCTATATATTACAAACAAATATAATCATTTTAAAGAGGGAATATTATGCTTAATCAACTTCCATCATATAAAAACTGATAAAAAACAGTACAGAGGATACAGAAAACATCAAATTAAACCTTATTTAGTTTTAATCTCTTGCAAAAAACTTAAATGGAAGGAATGTCAGTCTGTGGTGATATTGCATGAAATTACACACACATTTCCTTTTCATTTATTTTAAGTTTCAGGTGTTTTTTTTCATCCATTTTTTATTTCATATCATCTGGACATGTTGTGTTCTTCCTTCTCTGCCGCTCTTTCCTCTGCTGTGATTTATCGCTCTTGTCTGAAGGGTGAAAAATAATCAACTTGAAGTGAACAGAGAGGCCGCGGCGGTGGGAGAATAAGAAAGTGAAGTCGACACAAGTAGCTTTTAATCCAAATCCGGAATTTTCTGCTCCAAACCTCTGGGTCACGGCAGGTTATAGAGGCACAGAGCAGAGCCACTACAGCCTCACTCACACACAGAGAGCCCACAGTTCGGAGCAGGAGGCACCGTATCTCACATGTGTTGCACAAAGTCAGCATCACTTGGATTAAAATAGAATGGGGAGGGAAAAAAGAAGAACATTGGAAGAGTGGAGCCTCAGCTAGTGTGACAAAGGAAGGTTTCCATCAGATCTACTAAACAATTCTAAAGAGAAATAAACACATAAAATCGTTGGCTCTTTTATAAAACAGTACTTTTCTACATACATTTTTGAGGATAGTAAGCAAATGATTTAAAAATGCAGCAAAAAAGTCAAAACTAATACGATTTAAAGCTATCACCTGTAAGTTTATTTGACTTTTTTTTCCACCAGTATATGCCAGATGTGAAAACTGTTCCCGAAACCATCCTCTCCTCACATCAAACCTGGCACACTATCAGACAGCAGTAGCATAGACAGCCTCTAGTGGTGAAGTGTGAAAATACAACAGGGACAGGTTGGTTCATGTTATTACAGACAGGGTTCCCCTGGTCATGGAAATCCTGGAAATTGAAAAATGTCATTTTCCAGGCCTGAAAAAGTCATGGAATTCTGTAAATTCAATTAAAGTTTTGGAAAAGTCATGCAATTTTAGTATCATTAAGATATTATGTTTTTTATCTCCGCCAAGGAGATAAATTATGCGATCGAGTTGGTTTATTTATTTATTTATTTATTTGTCTGTGGGCAGGATTTCTCAGAGTACTGGACACAGATCTTTATGAAATTTTTATCAGAGGTAGATCTTGGCCCAACGACAACTCCATTAAATTTTGGTGATGATCCGGATCCTGGAATCTGGATCTGGATCTGGATATACAATTTTAGTGAGATTTCTCTGAAACTACTGGCCGGATCTTCATGAAATTATCACCAGAGGTAGATCTTGGTGCAGGGACGACTCTGTAAAATTGGTGATGATCCAGATCCAGGTCTGGATTCTGGATCTGGATTTGTGTTCTGTGTCCACGTCATCCCTTGGCGGAGATCAGATATCTTGGATTGCTCTTGTTTTTGATTATTTTGTCTTTGGCGAACCCCCCACGCACCTTGTCCAATACACAATAAGGTTTTTTGTTTAAAAGAGATGACAATAAATGCACTGACAGTATTTTGAAGGTTAAAAAACTATAATACCATCGCATGAAGTGAGTTCATATTCAAGAAAAGTATGCAAAGTCATGGAAAATTCATTTAAAAAATCATGGAAAAGTTCTGAAATTTTGTCAGTGAAAAAGAAAGGGAACAGATGATAACTTTGACTTCCTTATTTAGAAGTATTTAAAGGGATTAATGCATCAACAATTCATGAACCATAACCAGGACATTTACAGAGACATTTCAGTATGTTCTGGTGTATTGTAAAACATAGATATTTTCCCCCAGTATCGCTCGTGAACACATCCTGTATGCAAACAAACAGTGGGATAATTTTCTTAAGAACTTGTTTCGGTTTGAACTGATCTCTGAAATAAATGGTTGGTTCATTATATGGTCTTGTTAGCATGCAAAGGAAGAACATCCATTTCAAAGTTTCACCTTTATTTCACTTTTCACATCTGACTGAGGCAAAGACAGCGAGTTGGAGCAGAATTCGCCTTGCCCATGACAGTGAAGGGATTAGCGGGAACTAATTGGACAGATTAACTTGGATTATGCCACAGATCCTCTATACCTTTCTGCCTGTGCCAACCTGCTTCCTCCTCTCTTCTTCTTCCTCGTCTTTCATGTACGACGTAATCCTCCCCGTGCCCTCCCTTTATCCCAAACAACTGTACATTCAGACAGACTTTTTTCCCCCCTCCCTTATTCAATTTACTTTCATTTTCTTTTGTGCGACGTCCTTTTAATTCCCACCTCTGGATTGGGGTGATACGGCGCGGTCTGGTCGTGCCTGTTATTGTTTGTGTTTATTGGTTCATTGTTGGCGTTTTCAAAGCTGCGCCCGCCGAGAACAAAGGCTGTTTAGTCCGGACGTGAATCCCGTCGCTTGTGAGTCTCGGGCGGAGGAGGCGGACGAGGGGAGGGGGGACAAGGCGGCCTCTGTGGTTCGCCGTTGGACGCTCTCCCGCTAGTCGTTGGCCCGGCTCCAAACTAGTTATCGCCTGTCCTGTTCCTCTGCCTCGCTCTCTCTCTCCTCTCTTTGCTTCTATTTGCTCCCTCCATTCTCTTTGCTCTTCTCTCTTTGTTTTTCTCTCTTTTCGCTGTTTTCTTCCCACTTTTTTATCTCCTCTTTCTTTCTTCTATGTGCTGTGCTTCCACTTTCCCCTCTCTTTCCTTCTCTTCATCTTACTCTCCATTTTCGTCTTCTCATTTCTCCCATCTTTCTTTTTATCTCTCTCCATCGTACTCAAATCTTAAGTAAAAACTACAAAATGCTTTATCAGAAATGCCTTTTGTTTAGACGGTAGTGGCGTTTTGGGGGCTTAAAAACGTGAAAATCTGAAACCACCCTCCACAGCGGAAAAGTTATGGCCTAAAACGCAAAACTCTGCTGTCTTACATCACATATATACAGTACAATAGTGTATCACAGCACCACCTAGCTGCCTGGCATGCACACAATCGAATTCCACACACTTTTGCGTCACTGTATGCACACAGATTTCCTCGAAAAAAACCAAAAACGCTTGTCTAAACGTGGAATAAAATAAAAAATAAAATAAAACGGAGCTTTAGTCTTCTCATTCTGCACCCTCTTTCTCTCCAATCTTCTTAAGCCTCACTCCCTCATCTCTCTCCCCTTCTCTTTCCTCTTCTTTTTCACTTCATTATCTCCCGTTCCCCTCTCCTCTTTCTTTATCTCCCGTCTATTGAATCCCACTTTTATTTCCCTGCACGGGGTTTTGTTTTGCACACAGCTCTCGACTGATTTCCTCCCCTCCTCAGTTCTCCGGCTCTCATTCCCTCTCTCACCAGTCGCTTGTGATAATGCCAGTTTTGAACACCAGTGCGATCCTGATTGCGAGCTCTGATGCGACGGCTCTGAGGTGGCCCAGGACACTTGAGAGATCCTATCCCAAAACAAAAGTGGAGCCAAATGTGTCCAGGATGGCTTTGAAAGGCCCCCTACGATGAGATGCTTTTCAAACACAAGAACTGCGCTAGAACACTGTATAAAAAAGTACACGGCAATCGCAGTCACACTTTATATTCATTGTTTTATTCATAAGATAGTATTAACCCACTTGAAGAGATAAGATGTAAATGAACTATTGTAAATTCGCATAGGTAGTGGGTGTGATATTCAGTAACGAAACTGTCACCTCTTGGAAATTGTTAACTTCTATAACTACCTTAAACACTGCAGTACCTATGTATATGTTAATACATCACATTTATAATTGAATCTGAACACATAATGTACTTTACTTATTTAAGCTTTTAACCACAGGATCTTATTGTTCCCTTTAAAAAAATACTTACCTGGAGCGTTTTTTCCATTAAGGCTTGTTTCATGAGTTGTTTTTGCAGAGATCTTAAAATTGTGTTATGCCAGGATTGTTGCGACATAGGTAAAAACCTAGACTTCTCCAGTGAAATTTTTAAGCACATAAAACATCACTGTACTCATTTGGGGTCAAATTGTGTTCACAACTTTCAGGTTTGTAGTGTGTTTTCCAATGGTAGACATTAATATTGTGATTTGAATTATAAATTGTGAACTATTTAAGCATGTTTAAAAGAGAATACTAGACTGCAAAATTGGTTTTAAACTGAAAAACAGATTTACAGAACACAACACAATTTCATTTAACTTCTGCAAGGAAATGCACCATCTCATTCTGCAAGAAAAATAGCTTTGGAAATGTTGGTTTGCCAGAATACCTAAACATTATTACAATATTCCTGCAACATTCAGTAAATCTATGATAGCCCTGTAGGGACAAAACTCCTCAAGTGCAGAAGCTATGGATGACTGAAGATGGTTCACTGTACATTCAAAACATAATTGCTCATAATAGCTGTTTACATCATAATCATTGTATAAAATTACATAGTTTGAGCGAGTGCATGAGGACCAGCTGCAATATAACAGAACACAGAATAAACCTGGGCATTTTTCATTCGCGCTGTTTCTTCACCGCCACCTCACTCACCACCATATTGTCTCCTCTCTCCACTTTCACAGTAAATAGACAGAGATAAGCAGCGATGCATTATGGGTCATGGGGGAAATGGCTTTCTATAATGCAGGTGTATTGGTGTGTGAGTGATCGCGGGTGGCCATATATTTACTTTTAATTCCATGTTGAAAACCATCCCAGTGAGAAGCACCGCCAGGCATCAAGAGACCCCGGAAATCAATACAATTTATTACCCCGACCTAACCGTGCTCGTGCCGGCCCTAATAGGCGAGTTTATGGGGAGGACCGCGAGTATCGATCCCGAACCAGGAGACAGGCGGGACCGAGGAGATCGACAGAGGGAGGAGGCGCTGGATCTTACCGCATTTAAATGTCAACCCAGCAATAACAGGAGGCAGAGGGAAAAATGAAAAGCCCTGACCTCTAAGCACATGCACACTCGCTTAAGTCCTATTTGCTCGGCCCGTAATTACCTGACCTCTGCTCCCGTCATCTTTTTTCATTCTCTTTCACATCGACGTCCGGGCTGTTATTAGCGAGATGTTTATATTCACAAATACCAAAGTGTGTTCTGGCTGTCAAAGGGCAATTTAGAATATACTGTCACTTCTTAAAGGTTTAATATAGTTCCCAACAATTCACATCCACAAAGTTGCGCATAAACATAGGTCTGCAATAAGTCACTTTAATTAAAATTCAGAGTTTATTTATTGATTATAAAACCTAGCTTGTCAGACTAAATTTTCTTGTTTGTGCGATATGTTGGAAAATGTATATCACAATTATATTTTGGGCTTCATATCAGTTCTTAAAGGTAATTTAATTAACTCTTCTTCCGAGAGTTTAGTCTTTACTGTGAACATTACAAAGGCTGACTGATAGGCAGAGTGGGTGGGAAAGTAGACTCCAAATTTGTGTGTTGACTGAGCAGTTTTAAAGAATTTTAAAGAATAAAATGCAACAATAACGACTGCATACGTGAGTAAAACTTGCATTTAATAACATTGTACCTATACTGAAATACACAGCAAAAAATTGGACATTTCAGGGTAAAATATTCCAGAATTCCAGAGTTGTTTTAACACACAAAGAGTTATTTTAACTATTTGAAAGTAAAATGGGGATTCCAGTTGGGGGTTGATATGCTTGAAGTTAATTCAGCTTTCTTCCCCTAGTGTTAATTTGGCACTTCCCATCCACCGCTTCAATCTCCTGTGAGACCAGCTGAATCTAAAATGAACTAAAATAAAGTGTAAAAATAAAAAAACCTCTCTGTGTTTAGCTAAATCAAGATGGCCCTACAAAGTGTTATCTGTTTGCTCTCAAAATTTTTATATAAATCTTGATCTAAAATGAACTAAAATAAAGTGTAAAAATAAAAAACCTCTCTGTGTTTAGCTAAATCAAGATAGCCCTACAATACTGTTTGCTCTCAAAATTTTAATATAAATCTTGATTTTGGGGTTAAACAGGAACTTTTGTGCAGTGTTACTTAATTAACATATCATATAAACCCTGAGAAAATGTTAAAGTTGATTCTGTGAGAGTCAATTTACACTTTTAGTTGTGTAGTTGTGATTTATTTTTGTTGTTCTAAGCAAATCTTTGACACTTATTGCCCCCATAATTCAGTGAGTCCGATGCACCAATATTACACAGTGGATTTTAACCTACTCCCCACAACATTTCAAACTAAAAATACTACCTGGCGAGCTTTAAAAATACGACTTGCATTCGCCCTTGACAGAGCAGTCTTATTATTAGAAGTTTTATTAAGACCTACACACACACACACACACACACACACACACACACACACACTCTCTCTCTCTCTCTTTCTCCTCCCTGATTTAATCTTGATTCTGTCACAACCTGGAGCCCGTGTGAGCGCCGTGGTCGGGGTAATAACTGCCTGCTCGTGAGTGACACATAGATAATGGCTTGTCAGAAGACGCGACAAGTTTGTGTCCTTGTGTTGTCTTCTTCTCCCCTTCTGAGAGTCGAGCCTAAGGAAAAAACAGCCCCATATGCAGAGGATGGAGGAGAGGATATCTGCTTTTAAGGTGGAATTTTATCTTTATTAAACTTCGGGGAGGACATGTTGAGAAGTGGAGAGGCAACAGCTGATGTGACGGGGCGGCTGGTGTCGTGGCAAATCGCTGCTTTTCAAGTCGTGCACAGGACAAAGATGAGTTTTAATTATAGTTATAACGGTGTCTGTTTGGGTGTTCCAAAACAATGCCGAAAACCATTTTGAGGATAGAATGGTTGACAGTATTGTTGCATTTTTTTTAGAGGGCATTGTTTGTTGATGCAGCTGGACCAATTTAAGGGTGACATTTTTCATATCCAAGCTGTCTTCTGGCCCACACTTACTCCAGGTTTAAAACCAATTAAGTTCTGGTCTAGTCCTGGTTTGGTCCATACTTTGTCATGTTGAAGTCTTGGTCTAGCACTTTAACACTAAACTAAACCTGCTTAAGTCCATCTTTAGTGTTGGATTAGTATTTTTTTTTGTTTTTTTCTGTTTTTGATGAGGTACTTTTATTATAGGTCCAATTGTTTTGCACTGTTACTCATGATGGATGATATATATAAATAAAAAAAGCATAATTTTCTCCCTCATCTTGACCTAGATTTTCAATTCAAGTGTATTTAGTCCATTAACCATTACCTTTTAACACAAAAAAATTTAAAATAAATATGATATCTTGCTCTAAAGTTTGAATTCTGCTTCAAACTTGCGATGGGCGATATATATATCAGTCCCTCCAAACCTCTATATCAGCCTATGCCTGCTCCAAACCACATGTTTTTGACTCTAGACCTCCATTAAAAACCTGATCCTTGCCTGTTAGAAATGACTGAATTCTCGATTACAATGTAATAAATTGCACTGCCCTATTTTTTATAATAATAATATACATACCAACAAATAAACTAAAATATAAAAAAATAATAATAGCATTTCTTGTCCATCATATAATTCCTTCACCCTTTGACCACAATTGCCTCATGTTACACCACCAAAGCACAAGCCTTTTTCCTGAGTTTCTGTCTGACCACAGGAGACACAGATCATATCTACCAAAGTTGAGAAATATTGAATAAAAGCTTTCTTCCGTTGGCAGCTGCTCTTGATAGATGAGTTGCCACAGGAGCTAAAGGCCTGGTTGTTTTGTGTGAGGTGGTCAGACAGTGCCGGGCAGAGGCTGGGGATTCTCAGCAAGGTAAACAAACTTGACATGTCATGGGAAATTTAGTGCGAGGATATGAACTGGCACCAAAGACTTGGTCCGCTGTTTGCACAAAGTCTGTTGTGTAAAGTAAAGTAAAGGATCCTAGATTCTAAATTAGTCCAGTGTCAGTTTTGTCCCGGTGTCTGGGACTGTAGTCAACGAAATGCATTCTTGGTCGATTAAAGACATGTCCTGCTGATGTTGTAATCACACCTACACTTTTATCTGACTTGTGAATCATGAGTTCAATCTGCCTTTTAACATCTAAATATCAAAAAATACCAAATCTTCAAACAACTCACTCAATTTTCATTTCCTGTTTTCTAATTTAAAGTAGCTGACTAATACTCTAAGACCCCATTGACTCTAAAGGCTAAAGCTAAAGGCCTCCTGGTGTCATCCTGGATTATTCGTGTTTTACTTCAAGTGCCTCACAGGTTAATATACCCAGTCCCTTGTTCTGATTTAGTGTTGTTACAGCCATGATTTTGGTGAAGGTTGCTGGTTCAGTCTGTTTCATTTCTGCATGCTTGGTAAGACACTTCACCCAGCTTAGTAAAGTACACAAGGCAGACAGATGGAGGACACACCTCTCTCAGATTGCCCTAGGACAGATATGACTTCACTCTTGTAACTGGGGCGGTGATCAAATAATCTTCCAAACCTGGGTGTGTTCAAAAAGCTCTATCTAGGACTAAAGCATTTTTTATTTTAATTATGCTTTGTCCTTGTTCCTTGTTTGTCCATCTTAGATCCAGCTCTTGTCACAATGTATTTTGATATAAACTGGTTTGGTCCTGGTTCAGTCTTGGTTTAGTCTTGGATTAGTCTTGAATTGGTATTCTCCTGATTTATTGCGGCCCATTTGCAGATAGCCTGTTGTATGCGTGTGTAAATGTAGGGGGATCTGGGGGCATATCGATCTGGTTAAATGAGCCAGTTAAGGTAATTAAAGCCCCTGGCTGAAAGCAGAGGAGGTAGATTATATTGACAATAACAGTTCTCAATCCACATAGGATAGAAATCAGAGGCGTCCCTTGTAGGAGTTATTGCATTTTACAAATGGTTTAATGGCATCAAGGAGCAGGAACAGAGGCTCATAAAATAGTGTTGTTGTACTTAGGGACAGTGCTGAGTCAGCGCGGTGCAGTGGTCCTCCTGGCAATGCACAGCACATTTATGCCATAGTCTGTTCATTTAGGGAAGAAATCAACTAATGGTGCTGTGCCCCTGGGTTTCAAACAATACACAATATCAGCAAATGTAAAATCTATATAGCAAGTAACCTCATATAGTGTAAAAGGAGATGGTGTGTTATTGAACTACTATCATAAACTCAAGCCTCAAGCAAATATTAATTGCAAAACCTGCGTCTCACACTGAAGTCACTCATCATTAGTTGTTCCTCCTCTTCCTTGCAGAGCCCATGCGGACCCCGAAGCGTCTTAAGATCGCTGAAACCCGTTCACGTCTGATCGCCGTGGACTGGGAGTCTTTGGGCTACAACATCACGCGCTGTCACACCTTCAACGTCACCATCTGCTACCACTACATGAGCGCCAACAACCGCAGCAAGGCCGACTGCCTGGACATGGACCCCAAGGGTGAGGGCACCTCCTTGTCCCTGTCTCTGATTTTATCTAAACTTTCCATTTTAACCAAAGTGTTTGTTTTTTACTATTTTAGCGCCAAGACACGTAGTTGGAAACCTGCCTCCCTACACCAATGTGAGTTTGAAGATGATTTTGACCAACCCAGAGGGACGCAAGGAAAGTGATGAGACTATCATTCAAACAGATGAGGATGGTATGTATCTGAAAATTGGACACACCGCATCTATTTCTTCAATACTTTGAGTGACAAGACAATTTTTCTTTACCGCAACATACAATACTTGTGAGTATTGAAGTAATCTGGCAACGTAAAAACACACAACAACCATACAGCAACAAGTATGTGCATGAAGATTGAATATCGAATGGAAACTACAACATACACATTCCATATTTGAACGTCAATATGTTCCTATTTTATTTTTTGTAGCTACGTATGATTGAGTGAAATTGTATAATATTTGATGTGAAATTACTACTTTATGCAATGACTAAATGCTCCTATAGTAATCTGTATATATACGTGCTTATACTGAACGTTGAAACTTAAGATTTTGCAACCTTATTACACAACAGTTGATCATTATCTTGTATATTTCTTCATTCACAGTCCCAGGACCTGTTCCCAGCCAGTCTCTGAAAGCCACTCCTTACGAGGACAAGATTCTTCTGATGTGGAAAGAGCCAACAGAGCCCAACGGCATCATCATTCAATATGAGGTATGATTCTGTCTACTGCTAATGAAACAATTTTAGGATTTTCGCAATACTAACCCAGCGTTTCTGTTCATTTCTGTCCCAGCTTACCTACAGTGGACTGCGATCCTTCGACCCCTCCGTTCCCCTCCAGCGCCCCGGCATAACGGTGTCTCTCCCCTCCAACGCGACACACCACCTGTTTCCCCAACTCCACCCTGGGGTCACCTACCAGCTGTCAATCAGGGCCTCCACCTCCAAAGGCTTCGGACCGGCAACCACGCTCAATGTCACCACCAATATATCAGGTACGATTAAAATATAGCTCAACTTTTTATTTCTTTCTAAAATGAATCTGATTTTCGAGCGTATTATCCTTTCGACAGCTCCTACTTTGGAGGAGTACGATGGATCCGAGGCCTTTTTGAACGAAACTGCAACGACTATTACAGTGTTGCTCAAGCCCGCCCAGGCCAAAGGAGCACCAATAAGGTAAATGCACATCTGTATAAATGGTTATAATAACTACACCTTAATTAGCCCCATAAACCATGTGTTGTACCTGTTATTTTCCATTTATTTGCATGTATATTTATTTTAAAACCATAAGAGCAGATTAAGATTTTAAATAAGTAGCTGAAGTCCTAAGTTATTGTTCAATTGCCTTATTATTATTAAGTTATCGCTCCTAATTATTCACTTTAATGAGTTTCTAAGCACTTTTCACACTACTCTGAGGGTCCAGTGTGTAGTTTTGCCGTAGTGGTAAAGCTAACAACAACTAACGCTTTATCATTAGACAATAAAATGTTTAAACAATATATTTGTACTAGGACATGTTTTATTCAAATATAGGGGGTTAGATATAGGCCTACATTAGCCTTAAAGCACGAACAAATTAATACAATAACTGCGAACTGCTTAAAAAGTGCTCATTTCTCATTATTTCTGTTTAGTTTTTATGTATATGCAACAGGTAATTCAATTCAAAAAATATTAGCTTAGACTCAGTGGTGCCCATTCATTATGTGGGTGTGTGAGTGGGACAAGCGCAGCTAGTGTACAGTAATTAAAATATTAAGGTCTCACAACTCACTTTATTTTGTTTACTATAGCCTAGTACCATTGTTTCTTCCAGCTCTGTAATTAATTTGCTTTTACAGTGCGTACCAGATTGTGGTGGCAGAAGTGAACCCACAGCGCTCTCGCCGGCAAGCTTCTTCCGACTGCTACGAGGTCATTAATGCACTTTAATACATAATAATGCATGCACAGACGTAACTATATCTGCGAATATGTTCTAAATGTGTATTTGTTTGCAGGTGCCAGTGTCCTACCACACCGCGTCCATCAGTGGTTCTCCGTACTACTACGCCGCCCAGCTGTCGCCCAGTAATCTGCCCGAGCCCCTTCCCTTTACAGTGGGAGACAACAAGACCTACCAGGTAAATTTATCATGAAATCACAAAATAGTTGAATAGTTTTCGATCTACAAACCAAGACGTTATCTGCTTAGAGAGGTATTTGAAAGTAAAAATGTCTAAAGAGCGTTTTTTTTAAGCAAAATCAACCTGTTAGGGCTTTTCACCAGGTTATAATGTTCA
>KN496549.1:0-14031 GCA_000787155.1 Scartelaos histophorus | reverse complement strand
TTATTGTAAAAAAAAAAAAAAAAAGAAGGAAAGAGTATTAGAGCAAAAACAGTTGCACTTGTTCTATGTTAGGCAAAATATCAAAATATACAATATAATATAATAACTACACATATTTAACTATACATATTTAATTATACAGTTGGCCTAGAATGAGACATGTGCAAGTGAGAAGTTGTTCACCAATGTATTTTTATTTATTTTTGTACAGTTCAATATACAAAAAAGGTCAAGTAATAATATGTAACTTTTTGGAGTTGGGAAGTCAACTACATGAAAACATGTTTTATATTGAGGAACATTATGGCCAAAGGACCAACATTCAAATGAAACAGAAAACGCACACCAAAGTTTTTATTGAGGTGCAAATGCAAAGAGCAGCAACTTCAACGTGAAAAAAATGCATAGCACTCAGATGGCCGATGCCTAAAAGTGTGGTCCAAAGCAAAAGAAATGATCTGACGAAGGCTTTTTGTTGAAATGTTATGCAAGTTATGTAAAGGAATATTTCCATGGAAACAAGCAGGAGGAAGACTCCTGGCCAAATAAGAGTCAGGTTTGTGGAGATACAAGTTTGTGCAGAGGAAGGAAAGTGTTTTTCAAAGCAATAATTACATCCATAATGAAAACAAGCTTGTATTTTAGTATTTTAGTAATAAGAAAAGTTACATGCTATGGCTGTAATTACGCAATTCAGTTTCTATACGTTCTCTTCCATGTACATATCACTCCATACATCAGCTTCAGATCATTACTGCAGATTTTAAAAGATGAATGAGTTATTTTATATCATTTAATTCCCTTATTTAAAGCATGAAACTCTGAAAGGAGCAAAGCTACTGTCCCATCAAGTCCCAGCTGATGTATAAGATCTCTTAAAGGGATGCTGATGTTATTTTGTTGCTATGCAGTACACTCTAAGTGCTTTATTATCCGTCCTATTCTCCACGTCCCCTTGGCACCCTCCCTCCCTCCCACACCCACCTCCAGTACAGGACGGCCCCATTAGGTCACCCGGGCTTTTGTATCTTGACTTTACCGCCCGGGGGCTGGTGTGATTGTTAGCGAACTGACCCGAATGCGTTTTACATTAAGAGCTTCTGCCGCCATTACGAGGTCAAACCCAAAGTCTTTTCACAGACTGTTTTTCTCATTTTGCTATGACGACTATTGTGACCCGCCTCCCATGTGGATTTGACCGACCCGCCAGTGAACAACAGAGAGACAATAGTCAAAACCTGACACGAAATGATAATACAGAATGACTTTGGTGGGGTTTTTCCATTCTGTCCATCCCTCACAACAGATAGTTATTTTCCTGACCTAACAAGTGCCCTTTAAATGAATTATAAACTAGTGTGAGTCTGCAATTCTTATTTCAAATTCTTCAGTCAATTATTACTGCAGATCAGACCTTGGATTGTTTAAGTTATACAAAGGAACGGTTGTCTCATACATTTTAAGTACGTTTTTAACAGGTAGAATGAATTTGCTAGTTTTTTGTTGTTATCAGCCTTGGTGTGAAAACAAAACGCAGTAACAAAAGCAGCTATTTAATCTCTGTCTTCTGTCCTTCTGTCTTCTTCTGTTTAAAATGCCTTTCTTCTTATTAGTAAACCCACTTCGTATTGATGTTGTCAAGTCAAGTGTCTTGCTGCGCAGTCATGTTTATAACAAAGATAACTTACGCAAACTCTGAGTGCAAGAAGTAAACTCTTAGTTCTCACGAAGCCTTCGGCACATTACAAGTATTCACATGCACATATTTTAGTAGTAGTAGTAGTAGTAGTAGTAGTGTAGTAATAGTAATAGACCTCCAACACTCCAACAGTCAGAGCGCTGCTTTTGGTTCTTACATCCAGGTTTGCAATGGATAAATTACTATTAGATGCAAACAGTGCTCAGCAATCTAAGAGAAAAATAATTTATACAAATGAAACGCCTTTAAGTGTTTTACTTTTAAATTTGGGCCCTTTTTGCTGTATGTTTCTTTACAAATTGCCATTACCTGATACACTCCACATCCAAAAACATTTACATTGATCATAAAGTCAGTAAAATGGAGTAATGTTGCTGTTGATTTGCAGAAATATCAATAACCCATTCATGCAGAACAGGAAAATAAAGACTAGAGCTCAATCTATGTATTCTAACAGTGACCTATAGTGTATTTTCAATGCAAATCCTCTATTTTATACCTTTAATAACAAACCATACATTAACCCTATCTCCTTTGGTGGTTCTATCATCTCCTGCCACAGGGCTGCAGCTCTCTGGGGCATAATAACATTGCATAATGATATCTCCCTGTTACATTTTATAGCCATGTAATATTGCAAAGACCATAGCAGATAAAGACTGATTTGTTGACATTTTGCATTAAGAGAATGGATTACTATTCCGTAGATGTATTGCTCTACATCGAGTTTTTGCATAGGTCTCGTTGGATTATTGGGATTATAATAATGCTCGCTAATATTCTTATACCAGTGCATGAACCATGATGGCTAAGTAGAGATTAGGAACAAAAAAACAGATGCTTTTTTCCTTTTACACACCCACAGTTTCAGCACTAGTCTTTCCACTTTACACCAATGAACTCCAGTGCATAGACTTGGCAAATTATATCCCAAAACAGACCAAATCAGGCGAGTTTACTCAATCCTCAGAAGTCATCATGCGGCGAAATGAGTCTGAGTACAAGTAATATTCAACAACACCGGAGCCGAGACGTTCCGGACAGCTCCAGTCAAATCACATTTTGAGCAGTGATTCCCCTTTGGGAGCGGTGGAGTGATGCCAGGGATGAACCGAAAAACAATGCGAAAACTCACAGTCGATTGAACCGTTGAGGGAGTCTTATTACAAATGTTTGTGTGGTTGCAGCCCAAAGACGTCTAATTGATTTACTACATGCCGCTCCAGTGAGAAAGCCCAATTAAAACAGACAGGGAAGACCGGGAGTGTGTGGGAATGATTACTTTTGTTCTGCTATTGACCCGGCACAAGAGACTAGGAAATCTGTCTGAAGGTATCTAGAATATAATGATCGCTTTTTATGTTGGTAGTGTATTTAAAAGGTCCATATTACTTTATTTTCAGATCCACGATCCACCAAAAACATACCCGGAGTTGTGTTTTGTTTCACTCACACATGTTTAACAGACAAACATGTTTAGGCTGGGTTTTTCCCTCAAACAGAAAACGCTCTCTTCCACTTTTGATGTGGCAATACAGGAACTGTGTTTAATCTCCATATAACTTCATTGGAATCATTTGAAATCTGGACTGGCCAATCTCTGTGAAACAGATGAAAAAGCAGCTGTTTACTTGAAAACTGCAGCTTCATGACATCACAAGGTGGAGCAGAGCGTTTTGATCTTTAAGGATCCAGACAGCCTAATAATCCAGGATTACTCGAACATGTGTGAATGAAACAAAACACGACTCTGGGTCTGTTTTTTAGGAGGTAAACACATTCTAATGTTAAGTCAGTTTTGTGGAATATAGGACCTTTAAGCAGTGTTTGATTATGGTCAAAAGTGCACGATTTATATTGCATTTATTCAATTACAGATGTTTTTGGTTTTTTTTGTGCTCCAAAATACATTGAAAAACAGGCTTGTGACCACCTCTCCATAGATCTGACCTGTAACTCAGCCTGATGTTTGCATGGAGATATTTACGTTATACTGTGGAGCATGTCAGGCATTTCCAATAAAATCAGAAAAGTTACATAGTGCACCTTTAAATGTCCAAAATTGTGTACTGCTGACTTTTATAACTGAGACAAAAAAAGATCAAGATCATAGAGACATTTTAAAAGGATCATTATAGTGTAAAATTAAGCCACGGTTTAACTTGTTTAAGGCTTAATTAAGATAAGAAGAAAAACACGGAACATCCAAGTCTCAGAAAAAGTGCGTGACATTTCAGTGCAGCAAATGGATTAGTTCTGTTTTCCTTTGTGATGACACGACAACTTTAAAGTGGACTTCTATCATCATAGGCTGTGACTAATCAATAGATAGCCTCATGTACAGTCTTTTAAACTCACCATCTGTGCTGCAAACATGAAAATGTTCTCTCATTTCTCTGCACAACTCTGCACAACACAAAATATTTTTCTAGTTCACTTCACAGGAAATGTTGTTTCATTACCAGATTTATACAACTCAAAATGATCCCTTAATATTTGGATTTGTTTGAAGTGGTGTCGTTAATGGCAGTGATAATGTTACCAAGATATTTCAGGATATATCATTAGACCAGGCGTATTACATATAAGCCCTTTTCTAATGAAGCTTGTCAGAGCTTGAGCTATAATTACATTATAAATGCATATTACCATGGCGCATGTGTCAGCCTCTGTCTGTGCTGCCTTACCTAACTCTGCACTTAATCACATCATTAGAGTGTCTTTTAAATACCGCCTGTTTCCTTATCACCTGCTCCACTCCACTGTTGTCAGGGCATTTTGTGGAGGAACCATTCAGAACCCCCCAAAGCTGTGAAGTGGCATCATTGTGCAGCCTCCAGTCTCAGAAGGATTTGTAAATAGTCACACTGTGCCAGCATTTAGCTTTATTTGGGGAACAGGCTAAAGTCAATATGAAGTCGATGAAACTAGAGCACTGGGTCTTTGACATCTGTAGTGCTTTGGTTCTATTTCTGTAGCATGTGCAATCCTGAAGCTAAAACAAAATGAGCAAAATGAGCTTTTGACTAATGGTCAGTTGAGTGCTTTTGACTTGCAAATAAAGCAATTTGCCTTCCAAGTTACAGAAGAACTAAATGCAAACAAAATAAACTAGTAAATACGTGTTCAAGGTGATAAATGTGCATTGTAATTGTTTTTCTTGTAGGTGCTACAGAGGAGCCAGAAGTCATCCCAGACCCTGAGAAGCGAGCTGACCGTGTGGTGAAAATAGCTGGGATCAGTGCCGGAGTCCTGGTGTTCATCCTGTTAGTTCTGGTGGCCATCCTCCTGGTCAAGAAGAGGTGAGACAGTCAAACATATATAAATATATTTTACAGTGCCATAATGTTCAAATGGTAATGTTGTAATATTTACAGCATATTACAGCACTTGATACATGCATTGAGAGCATGCAGCAGACACAGAGCAACACACACGTGGATTTAAAGTTTAAAATCATCCTATTGTTGTGTGGCGGTGTGCTACTCGCTTTAGTGTAACACCATCTTCCATCCATCCACCATGAATGTTGATCTCCCCTCGGAAACTAAAGGACAAAACAGAAAAGTATAATTCATATCTATTAGACTTTACTAAAATTAGTAGATCAAATTGTAAGCAATGCAGATGTAAAAGGTCCACATAGAAGTAAATAAAAGCCAGTATCAGTCTGAAACAAGCAGAATAATGTAGGTTCGCTCTCCTTGTCTGTGATTATTTGGTACAGGGCTCCCCCATGTGGTTACACTGTGTCATAACAGCCTCCACAACTCCTGCATTGTTCTTTTGCTGTTCAGTTTCAGTCGTTATTTGTACCTTTAAATATGACAGAGACTTTAAAATCCCCACACTCTATACATTACAGATACACTTGCAAAATGGACATTATTTTATTTATACTGTGCTTTTTTATTTCAACATTGGTCTAATAATATCAAAGAAAGAGCCTAACACTTTAAGAGAAGTGTAATTTTCCCAAACATTTCATTTTGCCTCAGGCTTTAGGAAAACCCAGGCCTCGCTCTCATTAGGAGGAATCAGGATGACACTTGGCAAATCCAAAACAATTAGAACGTGCACTCGGTAATGAACTAAAGCAAACTCTTTTTTTTAGACCAAACTGTAATGAGCTCTGGGGGTATAGTTTCAGATTTAAGAGAGTAATTATGTTATATGACTGAAGAACTGTGCTAAAAGTGTACTAACACTTATGTCTATGTTTTAGCCAGGCTTGTGACTAAATGCTTGTAGGAACCACAAGGAAATGTACACGTCCCAGTCTCAAGATTGAATAAATGTACAAATAAATAAGCAAATTAGTAAATTAACACCAAAAAGTTAACATAAAGGCTACTGTATTGGGTATAATACACAACATGCTAACAAAATGCCAACAAATATGACTCAATTCCCCCCAAAAATCAACACAACTTCTTTGAAATAATAAAAAATTAGTCTCTTGATAATAATGAAGTCTTCCAAAGTTAAATAAATAGTTTAAATCTGTGTATTCATTATAAATAGATAGTAAAATACCTCATGATGCTTACTCTATACTCTAAATACACATATTACTCCATTATTGACTAATTTCCTGAAGCATTTTTGGTATTTGCAGTGAGAGGAGTTCGCAGTAGTTTCTGGGGAGATCAATCATCATTATCCCATCGATCCTTTTTCAGCTTTGAACAATACTGCATCTTTAAAATGGTGGGACATGATGACACTGCGGTGGCATCATGCAGGCTCCGAACTGAAAACCTGGTGTTACAGATTCATAGGTTATACAGGTGACTTAACAGGGACTTAAACACCACCCGTCAGCCAGGGCAGCTTTTAATGCATGAATAGCGCATAGCAACATGTTTAGCTCTCAAAATACTGCATGTGGAAGAGAAATAAACTTGAATTTTAGCATTAGCGCTCGTTTTTTACTTGTTATTTCCAAGAAGAGAGCCCCTAGTTTGTATCTCAACCCCGTGCATGAACCTTAGGCTGTAGAGGAAGCTAGCAAAGTTGTTTTTATTTCTGTTTCTGTCGATGTTGGTTGGAACAGGACAGCAGGTTTTGTCCTTATTTGCATATTCATGACCCTTGTGTCTCATTCTTTGCTTTCTGATTGGCTCACAACCCCAGGAGGACCTACTATTCATACTCTTATTACCTGTAAGTAAACTACTAACCAACGGTCAGCTGCTGTTACCTTATTGGGCGACTTAGTGGCTTAGTTGTTGTAATTATTATTTTTTTTTAAAGATGCAGTATACTTTTTTCAAGAACAACACATTTTCAAAGCCATCTTCATTGACGCCTTGCCAGGACAGAGGTCAATTCACTTTGGACGATTAGTTTAGGCTCATGATGAAACTAAATATATCTTTTTTATCGTTAATTTTCCATACGTACATTTGAGGCCATATTTCTGGTATCTTGTCTGAACTTGAAAGTGAATGGACCTCTCCCCGGTGCCCTCTACATGCTCCAAAGTTGCTCTGAAGCTAACTCCAGTGTTGGTGTTATTTGAAAAAAGGATGCTGCACTTGTGACCTGTAGCTCTTTGTGTGCATGTAGTCATGTGACCATCCATCGCCCATCACCTCACAGGAAATCACGATCCCGACAAACATGGCGGCTTCTCTGGCTTTACTAGTTTTTAACAATGGTCTTTTGTTTTAGTGGGATATTCTGCTTTTGAGTATTGCTTTATGTCTCTTACTGGCTGGTTTTAAACGGATTACTTAACAATATCACATCAGGAAACTGTAACGTAACGCTATTAAGTTATACCAACTTTGTAATCCTTTAGCTAAACCTGTTTTACTCCTGATGCGAGTGTATGTGAAGTGACTAATGCATCGTAGAGGTGGAGTTGGTGTGTGTTGGGAGACCGGAGGTAAAACATCGAATACAATGAGCATGCTTTATGTGTGTGTGTCAGGAAGAAGTCCGAGCTGTTCATAGTATCAGTTTGACAACAGAAACTGCAGTACTGTGCCAAAGTCTGGTGAGGTGCAAAATGTAAACCAAGGATATAATGTTAATGTTTGTGGAGATTGTAATAAGGTGTATATATGCATATGATAATCCAACGAAATGTTCTGATACAGTGTGTAGTTTAAGAAATAAGGCAATTATAGATAGATTCAAAGAGCTATTGGTCCTTAAAGTGGGACTAAACATCTAAATTCCTCTTAAAACCACATTTTAAATAGAGCTGCTCAACTGGTACCTGGAAGACTAAAAGGGAAAGTGAGAAAGGAGGAGAAACACTGTTTGGTCAACAGGTTTCCACACTCCAAACTCCGCAATGCAGCTGAATTTTTGTGCTCAGAAACACCTTGGCTGTACTCAGGGCAGTGCTGAGTGATGTCACCTAGTACCTGAAACTGCAGGGAAACCAGGGCACACATATTTTTATACATTTTTGACCACAGACCTGCGCATTTACTTGTTTTGCACTAAAATTGTCAAAAAGGAATAGGAACTATAGTAGAATATGCTATTAAAACACCATATACACAGTTTTGTACAAAAATAAAGTTGATTTAGTGTTTAGTTCCACTTTAAACTGTGTTGTTTTTCCACAGAAGTGCCTTGGCAGAGATTTGTTTCGCCCTTATTTGTAAATCTATCACAACGAATGCAATTTCTTGGTTTATAGCCCTAGTAAAACGCACACATACAGACTTAAGCACAGTTCTGTTGTTACTCTCCAAGCTGAGACACAACTCGCAGGATCTCCACTATCATTGGTCCCCTCGTTGTTCAAACTGATGTGTATCTGCGGCTCTGGTACACACTCTCCTGCACGCTCTGTCATGCTTGACGTATTAATCCCTTTGCAGTGATGGCCCTAGGATTTGATGGATCGTGCGCGCAGAGAGAGAAAGTTTAAACAGCCATACTTTGATGCTTGCATTTGAAGACGTGATTTTTCTTCACCGGGCACCTGTCTGATGCTAGAAAAACAACTCAATATGACAAATAAGAAAGTTAAAAATACACCTAATGTTATGAAGACAGAAAAAATACGTCTATTAAAGGTTCTATATTACGTGAAATTGACTTTTTAAGCTTTAAGACATGTTACAATGTCCTCAAAAACATACCTGGAGTTCGGTTTTGTTTCATTTACACGCCCATTTGAGCTCTTTTCCACCTGTTTGGAGTTAACAGGTTCCTTTTACCTTTTGCTTTGCAGAGATTGGGCTGAAATTATCCAAATGATTCTAGTTAAGCCGTATGACACTGGAGCACTTCCTGTTTTACCATATGGCAGTGTTTTCTGTTTGAATATACAGGCTTTGTGTGAAACAAAACACAACTCCAGGTTTATCTCAGTATTTTTGGGGACTGAAATTGAAGTGTGTAGAGTCACAAAACGAAATATGCATTCATTTAAAAATATAAATGCACTACTACACAAAATAGTTGTAAAATAATAGTATTTAATTTGGTGGTGGCTTGGTTTAAACTCATGCTTACCTTTAGTTACGCTCTCCCCATTGCTTCTCATATGTTTTGGTACTTTTCCCTGGGTTACAAGAGTTGCTTCTGTCCTAATATTGGTCCTTTCTAAGTCTGGTACATGCTGCCATTACCGTAATAAGCTCCTCCTCTACTCTCCTTGCTTGGTATTTTCTCCTGGCTATGACGGTTTGCAGTCCTCAGCCTTACAACCTCATAAGGCATGGGTGAGTGGGGCTGACGCCGCTAACGATAAAACGTCTAACTTCTTCACTGTGTCTCTGCCCCGAACAGGAAACTGGCGAAAAAACGCAAGGACGCCATCGGGACGACGCGGCAGGAAATGACGCACATGGTGAACGCGATGGACCGGAGCTACGCCGACCAGAGCACGCTGCACGGAGACGACCCCATGGCTGTGACCTTTATGGACAGCCACAACTACAACAACAGATGTAGGTTTTATTACTCTGAACAGCATGATTTTTACTCTAATGAAGTGATGCTACTCCTATGATGTGGGTTTATCATATTCTGTATAGTTTAGGAGCGATTATAAGTCAAATTTTAATGTTATAACCAATGAGAAACATAACATTTACAATTGTTGGCACCATGAAAGAAAAAAACGCTGAAATATACATTATAGCCTTCACTGAATCAATCTTAATAATAATTTATATGTTAAAAAATTCGAAAAATACATGGCAGCTTTCAGATTCTACAATGGGGGCCATTTTTTTCTATTTATGGGTTTCGGATAAACAATTTCTTCCTCATTTGAAGAACTTTGCGAGAACCTTTTCCCATTCAGAAGATCTAATATTTTGATTTGAAACCTATGAATTCATAAATAAGTCAAATTTTAATGTTAAAACCAATAAGAAACACATAAAATTTACAATTGTTGCAAGAAGTGTTTTGTAATTCATATTCTGTATAGTTTAGGAGCGATTATAAGTCAAATTTTAATGTTATAACCAATGAGAAACATAACATTTACAATTGTTGGCACCATGAAAGAAAAAAACGCTGAAATATACATTATAGCCTTCACTGAATCAATCTTAATAATAATTTATATGTTAAAAAATTCGAAAAATACATGGCAGCTTTCAGATTCTACAATGGGGGCCATTTTTTTCTATTTATGGGTTTCGGATAAACAATTTCTTCCTCATTTGAAGAACTTTGCGAGAACCTTTTCCCATTCAGAAGATCTAATATTTTGATTTGAAACCTATGAATTCATAACATAGCGTGAAATATCCAGAAGGTAAATGCACAAATGTTGAAGCATAGTTTAGGAGCGATTATAAGTCAAATTTTAATGTTAAAACCGATAAGAAACACATAAAATTTACAAGTGTTGCAAGAAGTGTTTTGTAATTCATATTCTGTGTAGTTTAGGAGGGATTATAAGTCAAATTTTAATGTTAAAACCAATAAGAAACACAAAAAATGTACAATTGTTGGCACCATGAAAGAAAAATCAAACTTAATAATAATTTATGTGTTTAAAAATTCAGAAAATACATGGCGGTTTTCAGATTCTACAATGTGTTCATACTTGCAGATGTGGGGACCAGGAATCAATCTTAATAATAATTTATATGTTTAAAAATTCGGAAAATACATCCCGGTTTTCAGATTCTACAATGTGATCATACTTCTCGATGTGTGGCCCAGTTTTTTCTATTTATCGGTTTCGGATAAACAATTTTGAACTTTGCCAGGACCTTTTCCAATTCAGAAGATCTAATATTTTGATTTGAAACCTATGAATTCATAACATAGCGTGAAATATCCAGAAACTAAATGCACAAATGTTGAAGCAGATCATTTCTATTAGTAGCTAGACTCAAGAACTCACTTTTTTACCACAAAAACCTTATTAAATTTAGCCTTTATCCATATATATAAAACAGCATTAGCCTGCAGAGTGTTACGATATCATTTGAAACCCAATTACACAGATTTCGTTGCTTGATTTGACATTGCACACTTAGTAAATTCACTTTTATACTACTAACTTAAATAATCACGCCTTCACTTTCACAGGTTCTTACAGTTGTCTTAAATTGCAATAAGCCTGTCTGCTATAAAGGTGAATGTATAATTTGAAAGCCTCCTCACCATGTTTCCTCCAACAGTGCCCAACGACCCCCTGGTGCCCACAGCGGTGTTAGGTGAGATGTTGAGCATGGACGGACCTTCTATTCTCACAGTGTCCCATAGAGTCCACCCCTCCATCTCCACCCCTTCCCCGTCCCCCCGGGCCTCTCCCATTGTCCCATTGTCTCAGTAGTTGCAGTGTACGGCCCGGTCTGTCCCTAATTGGCGGTGACTGTTGCACTTTAAATGTCAAACGCAGTCAAAGTCTTCATTATGACGTCCCGCTGGGGCTGTGGGCTTCACCTCCGTCTGGCCACTGCAGGCACAAGTAAAGGAACTTACAGTATATTTTAAATGAATATGTGAAAGCAAATGGGATCACTGTGCCGTCAGCATCACATAATAACGCGTATGCATCCTCAGCGAGCCAGGAAGTGTGCTGTTACCATGCTAGCTGCTGGTAGCTTTAGTCTCTGCAAGTTTATAAACTCGTTGCGGCGAATAATTAGGATTCTTGGAATGCACAAGGTAATTGAGGAAGCTGCAGACCATTTAAAAAGAGCTAGTCCTCTTTTTGATGTTTTTCTTTTTGACGGGAACATTCGGGCCTGTGATTAAAGTTGTCCAGTCGCGAAAACAAGATGTTGGAAAAATATTTTAGATATTGAAATGCCTAAAAAATAACAGTGAGTCGATCATTCTCTGCACACAAAATAATACAATTAGATATAGTAACTTATTGTCTTACTTCAATAGATTAAAGACCTTAAATACAGCGAAATAGTTTAGATATACTTGCTTTAATGACAGAAACACTACATAGCAAGAAGTGTGATTTGTTTAATTGTATTCTAAATTATTCTGGCGCAGTAACATAGATTCTCTCACCCAACTCCACTCCACATTGCAAACCGGCCAACCTCATGTCATCCCTTGTGTTTCATGTTCCCAGTCGATCACCACTGATATTCACTGTAATTACCATCACACTCCCTCTGAGGCCTCATTACTCCGCAGCTTGTCATTGTTTTAAGCCATCCCATCTCCTCTCTCTCTCTCAAAAAAGAGCACTTAAGAGGAGACTGATAATTTGAATAAATAAATAAATTTAAATTACCAAACGCACTGACTTCCAAATGACGGGCACATCTGAGAGCTCGCAGAACTTGGCAGAAACGCGCTGTTTTTTTCGCTTGAAGTCTGCTTTAGTAGCGACTATCTTTTTCCTTTGGGCTTGTTTGTCGCGCGGAACAGCTCTGCGCAACGTGGACGCGGTGCCAAGTCGCGTATTTCCATAACTCCGGATGTGTTTATCTTTAGTTTAGTCTCGTGTTGACAGCGCGGCGGTGATGCAAAGCTCCGCCGTTACCCTAAAGGCTTTACGCGGTGCCACCAAACCGCGCTAATTAACCACGCTGCGTTTTCTAATGCGGAGTGACGGCCGCAGCTAAAGTCTGTCTCGGCCAATCACGTCTCGGGGCTTTCGAGTAGTTCCAGGAAGTGGCGGATTCGGATTCAGTGTCGGGTCATCTTTGCTGTTAATTGGCCTGACGAGTCTAACCATCCGTAATGAGCTAACATGTCCGCGGAGCTGGCAGAGGCAAGGGTTAGACCGGAGAATGTTTGTCACTTAACTAATAGTGAAATTGAGTGGTTAGTAGTTAGTTATTGCATTGATTCTCAGCCAAATTTGGACAAAACTGAATATTTCACTATTATAATCATTCATATTTCGTGATAGTGAATTCTGATATCCATCTGATCAAGAAATAATCATTATATTACAAAAAAATGGTTGAATCTCTCAGCATTTGATGAACAATGCTTTATTAACAATATAAAACCACAGAATCAAGGTGAATTCAGATTTGATTCGAGCGTCTTGATTGAAGTGAGTTTATAACCATGATATTACCCATTTAGAGCTTCAAGTGTGATATAAGTGTTCAAATCTGTGCTGAACCTCTCCTCACATGTGTCACCGGTCGCCGTCATCTGTTTTCGACATCTTGTGATTCATGAACACATGAATCACGACGCCTCCTTTTACTACATCTGTGCACTAGATCTACTGCATTTTTAGTGTCCATTTATCCGTTTTCTGATAACTCGTCTGTTTTTAAGTCTTTTCCTTAAGTCTCCAATAGCACTAACCTTTATGCTGTCTTCCTTTTCTGCTGCTTTGACTTGTAGTCCCAATAACCGGTGAGTATGGAGCAAATTAAATGTGCGATATGTAGCTTTTCTGGTGGAGGATCTTGCCACCTGCTTGTCTTCATGGAGATGTTCAGCAGTTTGGGATTAAACGTATCTGCTGCATTTATTTAATTGCAGGGTTTTTCATGCATTAATTTCTGAAAAACATATATTCTTAGATAAGTTTAATCCTTTACTGTGGAACATTCCAAGAAATCAACAATGTGGTGGACTCCTAGTGAGAAAACTTGCATAGTTCAACTTTACATTTAAATATACATGCTGGTTTTGTCTTAAATGACAAATACAAGAAGAGACTGTGCAGCGAGTAAATGAACATCTCCATCCTGCCGCTGTCCTTTCAGATGAGAACCACACGGGCTCAGCGGCGGAGAACAGCCGGCTCCTGGACGTGCCGCGGTACCACTGCGAGGGCACCGAGTCGCCCTACCAGACGGGTCAGCTGCACCCCGCCATCAGGGTGGCCGACCTGCTGCAGCACATCAACCTCATGAAGACCTCCGACAGCTACGGCTTCAAGGAGGAGTACGAGG
>KN496548.1:9026-26181 GCA_000787155.1 Scartelaos histophorus | reverse complement strand
TGAGAGGTGTGGTAGAAAGAGGGAGAGTGGAGAGAGGCAGAGAGTAAGGGAGGAGAGAGACAGAAGGAGCAGAGAGGAGAGAAAGGAGGGAGAGAGCGAGAGGAGAGAAAGACAGGGGGTGAGTGAGAGTAAAGGAGAGAGAGGTGTGCCTTTGCCTGTTACTGCATTGACAAACTTATATAATTATTGTAAGTATAATTACTGGAACATGTCTGGTGTTTCATTGGTCTGAGGTCACACAGGTCAAATTTTGGACATCTCATATTTAAAAGAAATACAGAACTGAAAAGTATTCATATAAAAAAAACTCTTTGTGGTGCATTTTGGTTCCTGTTTCTGTTTCTGAATGAAATATTATGAAGTAGTACTTAAATGGATTTATACTTATTATTAAAACAATGGAGCAGAGAAAGTGCATATGACAAGTTTAACTACTAAATTGTCTTGAACAAAGTTAACTCTTTAGATTTTAGGGTTCTATATTACATAAAACTGACTCCTGTGAGCTTTAAGTCACTTTATAATGTTAACTTATCAAAAACACATCCAGAATTAGCCTAAACATGCAGACTCCAGGTACAGGGATGAGGAAACAAGCAGGAAATATGAGCCTTTAACATTGTCTTTTCTAGTTTTGGAATTTTAGTGAAGGTTATAATTTTACTTCCTGGTTGGACACAGGCAACATTTATAACATACAGTTTGTAGAGGCATGTATCCTAGCAACCATAATGTTGCCAAGGGCAGATCTCTAAACACAATTACACAAGAGTTATGGTTTGACAAATAAAAATAAATGACAACACCTTTAGTTTATTCAATCAATCAATCAAAAATGTCTTTATTGTGCGTAAATTGTTTCCTTATTTTCTTTTCTTCACAAACTGTCACCTAGCTAATAAACTTTGATAAATATTTACAGCAGATCCCACCAAACCAAATCATAATTAGAAAAGTATGAATCTGTAAAATGCACTTTAAAGCCTTAGAGTTGATTTCAGTTATTAACAGCAGTAGAAATGAGATGTAATAGACTATTTTGTAAAATAAGGTAATAATAGATGTAAAAGATAAAAATAGTAATACTGAGGAGTTTCCATTGTTGGGACAGAGAGCCCCCTCGTGGTCAGAGTTGGTATGTACAACAAATGTCACAAAGGACAGTGGATATAAAGAAATACCATCACCTTTATTTTCATATAGTTTAAACAATTGAGAACATTTAGAAGAGGTACAACAGCATTTTCAGACAATTCAAAAAATCTCTTTAACATCTGTGATTCAATGATGTTCCAATGATTCTTACAGTTCAGATTCACTAACGTTTGAGGTAGAGCACAATGATACTTTAAAAGAACCCATATTACATTATTTTCTGATCTGTTATAATGTTGTTTCATCAGCTCTCCAACAGAAAACACTACTACAGGAAGCGCTCCACTGTGTTTTTAAACTTCATAATCATTTGAATAATGTCAGCCAATTGGAATTGCCAATTTATTGAACAAAAAGGTAAAACTAAAAATGTGTTAACTTGAAAACGACCAATACTCAAGGTGGAAGAGAGCATTCTGAGTTTAGATTTAGACACACTACTAATAATGCAGGGTTAATCAAACATGTATGAATGAAACAAAAGATAACTCCAGGTTTTTTTGGTTGTTTTTTTTGAGGTAACAACATTATAATATAGATCAAACCCTAAAGAGTCAATTGTGCGTAATATAGGATCTTTAAATCATGTAACCATTGCTATTATATTACTGAAACAGATATGTCTCCATATTTTGTGCGATCCCAAATGGTGTTTAGTGTCTATAACTAAGAGGATTACCAAAAAAGATGCTATTGATGATGTAAAAAAATATATATATGTGGTTGGGGCGCTCACTAGATCACAGATAAGTAAAGAAATAATCAGGTGCTCTTCTAAGATCCCGAGTGGGCAAAATGACTTGTTAGATAAAAATAAAGGTGAGATCCGAGACACTTTGTCCATCATGATGAATGTTTTAATATTTCTGTATAGGTGATTTGTCAAGTGACAGTGCTGTCATGTTACTTGTACTTATAAATATCATCTGTATGTATTTTAGGTGCCCCGATGGAGACGTAAGTCAAAACATGATGATGTTTGATATGAAATTAAATAATAGCATATCAGAGTGACTCGGATCTTACCTTTATTCTTATCTTGTTGCTATTGATACTTTGCGGCCACTGTCATCAACATTCCCTGGGGATGTGATGCTAACTGTAGGGACTGCTCTGTTTTTGGCAGCGTTTGCTAATGTGCATGTTGTGTCACCACGGTAACTCCAAAACATTTCACCATTAGAGAAACACTGCACTGTCACTGCAAAGTATCAATATGCTTTTTTTTTTTTTATATACACTTAAATAGTTATAAAAGTGCAGTAGGAGCATTAAGAACAAAATAACCCACTCCCTTGGATTAGTGCTAATAATGTCAAAGTAAACACAAATACATCAACCATCAGGCCTACTGCAAAACAAACATTTCAAAGAAGAATTAAAGAGGGAGTGTTACAATTCTATGGGGTATTATTATTACTATTTTTTTAAGTTAATACCCCACTGTACTCCCTCTATATTTACGCCTTTCAATCTTGCAGCCTTTTCATTTTTTGTGATTAGAAATGAGAACGTGAATACATTTTAAGTTCTTTTAGTTCTAAGTTCTTCTCACAAACTGAACTGAACCTTGGGAGGTCATGTGTGCCTTACTGTGTTTTTAAACTCCACACACCTTCACTAGAATTCTTTGGATAATTTCAGCTCAGAAATCGCCAGTCTCTAAAAAACTAAAAGTAAAAGGTACCACCACATGACATCACAAGGTGCATTTTGAGCTTTGGGGATGTAGTCAGAATAGGATTACTCAAACATGTGTGAATGAAACAAAACGAAAACGAAACAAAATGAAACAACTCCAGGTATGTTTTAGATGGGGTGACACCATCATGACATGGTTCAAAGCTCACAAGAGTAAATTCTGCGTAGTGTAGGCCTTTTAAAGACCGTTACTGTCCTCCATTGCCATCCAGAACTTGTAAAAAGTTCTGCCTTGTGTTATTTACTGCCTCCACAGCCCGGTCATAAGCCTCTTGCACTGAATTGGCATCGTCTGCTGCTCTGCCTCCATTTACCCCTCCCTGAATCCCCCCGGCCACCGCAGCCACTCCTGCTCCAACCAGCGAAGCAGTCAGCGTTGCCCTCGGCGACACGGGCACCTGTACCGATGACGCTAGCCTCTGCGCGCTTTTCTTGACCACTGGATTTTTAACTGCCATGGCAACTAGTCTAACGAACGCTTCGACACCGAAAACAGCTCCCCAAAACGCCCCCGTGCCCATACCCACGAGACTGATCAGCCACCGCTTTGAAACGCGATCTTTAGCTTGTTTTTGGATCTCTTCTGACGGAGTAGATACGTCAGATTCTTTACTAACTACTTCCAACTCCTTCTCAATATCTTTCTCCAAAACTTCGAATGTCGTATTGGAATAATACTCCCTGTCGTTTGACTTTACCCTTTGGTCAATCATTTCGAGCAATGCCTTTACTTGAAGTTGGTTGCTCCTGTACGGGTCTAACTGGTTCTTATTCCAATATGTATTATCAACAACTTGGCAACGATTTCCACATTTTTGGACTAGCTCTGTGAGTCTTTTGTTTTGTTTGATAAATGTTTCGATTTCCATGCCTAAAGGAAGTTGGTTGCCATGGGTAAAGACAACGGTAGCGTACTTTAAGGCTTCTTTGGAAAAGTACTGGCAAATTTTGGTGATGATCTCCTGCTCCAGCACTGTGAATTTTTCAACTTTTAATACAATAAGGAAAGCGTGGGGGCCCGGAGTGCTTTCCATAAGACAGTTTAGGATCTCTGGCCTAAGCTCCTCCTCTGAACGCTCCGAGTCAAACAAACCCGGTGTGTCAATTATAGTGATGTTTTTACCGTTGATTGTTTTGGTTTTGGATTGGCATTTTTTCGTCCCAGAATTGGGCGTGAAGTCAGTTTTAAAAAAGTCCTCTCCCAGAATTGTGTTCCCCAAGCTGCTCTTCCCCGATCCAGTTTTTCCCAGGAGGATAATCCGCCTTGACTCTGACTCTGAAAGATAAAAATACAAGTGTCACAATCATTTCAAATCCTGCATATTTAGCCTGAAAACACTCTGGTCCACCTTGTGATGTCATGTGGTAACAGGAAGTGCTCCATTCCACTCCAAACACCTTCACTAGAATCATTTGGAGGATTTCAGCCCTGGAATTTTAAATCTCTACTAAAGTAGGAGTAACCGATTGTTAGTTGTTAACTTAAAAACCACCACTGCATGACATCACAAGGTGGAACAGAGCATTTTGAGCTTTGGAGATGATTTGTAGATTTTGGAGATGTACTAATGAGTTAAATTTGTTCAAGACAATTTAGTAGTTAAACTTGTCACATGCACTTTCAGTTTGTCTGCTCCATTGTTTTAATAATAAGTATAAATCCATTTAAGTACTACTTCATAATATTTCATTCAGAAACAGAAACAGGAACCAAAATGCACCACAAAGAGTTTTTTTTATATGACTACTTTTCAGTTCTGTATTTCTTTTAAACATGAGATGTCCAATATTTGACCTATGTGACCTCAGACCAATGTGTGAAACAAAAGACAACTTCAGGTAACTCACCTTTGGCATCAGGATGCTTCGAAGACTCCTTGGTGTCATGGAAAGTCTAGAAACAAAAAAGCAATTAAAATCATTGGTTTATACTTTTATTTTTTTGTTATTGTAATAAGTCAAGGGATCCTCAACAGTTTTCTGGCCAGGGACCTCCAAACTGACGAGAGCTGGAACCCCCTACTGTGTCGGATGAAATGAGAGAGGAGCCAGAGTGTGCACGGACAAGAGTTTAAAATGAACACTGAACTTTTCTGGTCATTCTGATCTGAGGAGCAAGGATGAAGACACGACCCCCCCTCCTCTCCTGTTGTGTAGGCTACATAGTGCAGAGCCTGGTTAATACATGCTAGGGAATGAAGTTGCCTCACCCCTGCACGATGTGTTGTAGTACGTGCGGAGCTTAAATTCCGCTGTGCAAAAAAATGATGCTGTGATGGACCTCTTATATATAAAGTCAAATCAATCTAATATTTTGCAACCCCCCTGCACCAGAGTCCTGTATCGGGTCGGGTATCCGCAGGTACCCACAAATAGTTGCAGAAACGGGCGGGTTTTAACGTTCTGTAATTTTACGGCCGAGTATGCGGGCGGATAGTGATTACACGCGGCAAATCAAATATACAATATACAAATATATATTTATTACACTATCATGCACAAATTGACGTTATACAAATATATATTTATTACACTATCATGTACAAATTGACGTAATCACCGTGTGTTCAATCGGCAAACAAGGAGCTACAGTATTTAAGCTACGTCACTTAACAGCGACTGCGGCAATTTTTCTAGCAGAATTCATGGTTAGAGGAGCACTGACCTGATGACGGACGAGCTAAAAGTTAAGTTGGCGAGCGATGCTTATAAAATAGTTCGCAATGACTCTTCCAAGGGAAATTCTGATATCTGGAAGAAGTTTGGCCAAATAACAAACGAAGAAAACAACATAATTAGTAGGTATGCAGCGTGTGTTATATTTATATATATGTATTCATATATTTAGTAGTTATTTTGTGTTAAACTGACATTGGTTGTTTTTTCCATTGTTATTTTGCTATTTCGGGCAAAATGTTTAATCCACAAGTTTAGCCTCCCAGTGATTAGGCTACTACAAAAAGTTGAAAGAGGAAATAAAAAAAATTTTAAAAAAAGGCTTGGCGGCTCTAATTCTCATCTAGCATCACATTCATTGAGAGGCGCATCAAAAAAAAAAATGCTTCAGTTAGAATACTTTTAAATTGTGTACGATGTATCACGGGTATCCCCCTGACCTCTGCACTACGGGATTTATTTATCATACCTTTTCTGTCATCTGGTTACTTGGATGCCAGACAATGTTGACTGTGAACGGAGTGTTGCTGATTCGTCTTTGGTCGAAGTTGTGGATTTCTTCTAGAAGGACCCGTTCCACGACATCCTCTGGAAAACTAAGGACCACTCCAGCTCCGAGAACGGGGAACGCCACTGAAGTAAAACCTTGGCTCTCACATGAGGTTAGAACATTAGCAACCGCCATCCTCATCACCTGAAGGAAAATATATACGGGTAAAATACACCGCCTGGGCAAAACAAAAGTCACCACCTGGATTTAAGTGCAATGACCTGGCGTGGCTGCTGTTGGTCAAAGAAGGAGGTCAGCTGACTACCTGAATATACTGAATGACCAGGCTATTCCATCAATGGATTTTTTTCTTCTTCAAGTGGCATATTCCAAGATGACAACGCCAGGATTCATTGGGCTCAAACTATGAAACAGCTTCAGGGAATATGACATGACATGGACCTTAACCCCATTGAGAATCTTTGGGATGTTCTGGAGAAGCTTTGCACAGCAGTCGGACTCAACTATCGTCAATGCAAGATGTTGGTGAAAAATTAATGCAACACTGGATGGAAATTAATCTGTGACACTGCAGAAGCTTATTGAAACAATCCCACAATGAATCTGTGCTGTAATCAAAGCTAAAGGCGATTGTGTGACCTTTTTTTTTTTTTTTTGGTTCTTTTTTTCTGGTCAGGTGTATAATAATATCCCACTGATCTGTAATTTACCTGCACTGCCGTTCCATCATGGTCATTGTCCCATTGGAGGAGATGGACAAAAAACACAGCCTTAAACGTGGCTTCTGTCGGAACCTCCACCAGCACACAGTCCCCAGGCATGTCTTCGCCAACTTGCTTGGAGTAACTTTCCGTAAGCTGTGATCCAATTACTTCATATAAACAGTTCCCGACGCGAGTGGAGAGAGGGCCGCCACCGCACATCGGAGAAACCACTGCATCCACCTAAGACAAGGGGAGGTAAATTGTAGATGTTGTCAGAAGTATCAAAAACCAGGTACTAACAAAACCAGTATTAAAACTAGATATGAGTTTGAGTAAGTACTGATACTAAAAAAGGCACATTCAGGCACAGGACAGAAATGAACCTTTTCTGAATAGCTTTAGAATGATCTTGAGCTGTATCAGAACAAGTGTAAGTGTAAGAATTCCACAATTAATTAATGTTGAAAATGATTTTCTATTGTTTAATAAAGAGCGTTTTAATTATCATTGTAGTATTGGAATCGGTATTGAGTTTCGCATCTGTTCCTTAGAATTGGAATTTAAAATAAGGAACAGTGTGATTGGTCTAACAGGTATACAGACTTTAAACTCCACTCCACCTTGTTGTAATCAGGGCAATCCTGAGTGATATCACCAACTACTTAAAACTGCAGAGGGCCCTGAAGGCAGCACAGACTTATATTAAGGTATTTTGACCAAAAAGCTGCTTATTTAACTCATTTGCCACAAAATTTGCCACAAAAAAGCACTAGACTCAGTAGATAATGTTATTAAAAGTCCATATACACAGTTCCAAAAAAAGTAGATTTAGTGTTCACTTCAGTTTTAAAGTCTTTGATCATGTGGTAGCCGAAAGATAATTCTTGAAGCACTGTGTTAATATCTCACCTGTTGTGTCTCGATGGTGCCTTGGATCGTGTTGACTCTCACACTCTCCCTAGGGTCTCCTTTGGGCGTTGAAGCCGTCTCCTCCCCCAAACTCATTTCTTCTTCTATAGCTGGACCGTCTCCCCCTGCTGGTAAGTCCTGGAGCAGCCTGTCGCACGCTTCCTTCACCGCTCTCACTGCTTTCTCCCTATTGTCTATAAGCGTGATCTTCTTCAAACTCCGCCCCTCGATCGCCCCGAACGCCCCGACCGCGCTCGCTATCGCTTCGGCGCACAACTCCACGGGCATTCCAAATATGCCTGAACTTACACAGGGCAATGCTACTGATGTGAAATCCATCATTTCACATAGATTCAAAGCGGAGGTGACAGCTTTCTTTAGCAATACCTTCTCCCTTCCATCTCCTTTGCTGTTCTGAGGTCCAACCACATGTATCAACTTCTTGCATCTTAACTCACCTCCGCTTGTCACGACTGCTTCTCCTATCTGGATTTTTCCGTAATTTTGAACTAAAACGCTGCTTTCCATCTGCACTTCGGGACCACCAGCTTCGCTCAGAGCCAAAGCCACGCCCCCGTTGTGTTTTAACTCCTCATTGGCTGCGTTCACCAAGGCGTCTGTTTCCTGTTTCGTGATGTCACCCTGACAAACTATAACTTCCAATCCTTCAATCAGGACATACCTAGCCACAACTATTGCCTCTTGATCTAAACGTAAAGACGACATTCCTTCGCCGTGCTCCTTTTCTTGTATTCTGTCTCTCATTTGAGTAATAATTTCAAATAACTCTTTAACCTCTTTGGTGTGACCCACTATGTAGATAATATTAGATGAAGTGAGCACATCCACCTTGCACCCATCCTGGTTCTTTGTCTTTAGAATTGGGTTAATTTTCTCCCATAATGAATATATTTCTGACATTTCATAACGAATCTCTTCTATCTTAAATTTCGTGTGTAAAGCATCTACAGTTTCATCCAAGCGTGAAGAGGAAAAGGAGACAAGTCGAAGATCTGTTTCTCTAATTTCAATTTCCACTCCAGCGCCCAATCCTACGTCATCATCAGAAGTTCCTGATTTGCTAAACGCTTTCTTCCAAAAGACTAGCAAAGGTGGAGCGAAATCAGATAACGTCCTCTCTGTCACGTTACTGTCAAGATCAGCAATAAATGTATCTGCTTGGAGTACGGCTTTTGCACTGCCTCTAAGAACCAACCTCCCTTCCTCTTCACAAGATACTTCCACATTTGGGATATTTTCCTGCAAACTATTTTGAATCTGACTCCACAAAAGCCTTAATTTTGCCTCGCCAAGTGACCAAACTATCTGCTTTGCCTGGGAACCACGATCTTCTTGTAGCGACTTCAGTAGAGCTTCAACCTGAGCAATTTCTCCAACCACAACAGCATATCCAATATCACTATAAACTTTTATGTTATCTGCGGTTTGAGAGCTTAGTCTGAGCAATTGTTGTACTTTACGAGGATCCATTTCATAGTGACACGTGTAATCTTCTTTTACCGTCTCAAAAAGTGCAGAAATGTCAGTTTTCCAGTTGTTGTCGCTGTAACTCATCACCACAACACTCTCATCTTCTGGGTTCAGATCAGCAGTGCAGTTCAAACCTACTAGATGTTCATTGAGCCGTTTGTGAGCTTGGGGGCAGTCCTGTAGGTAATGAAGGAGGTAGCGGTCCACTTTATAGGTCTGTAACGAAAAGTATGCATTAAAAAAGTTTGACAATAATATCACTGACCATCACAGTAACTTAAAAAATCACAATAAAGACTCAAATCACAAGTCTCTGTGCTTAAATTCATTGTTATGGTGCAGCTATAGCTAAAAAAAATAGAGTGAACTACATAGACCATGATCCTTTGCTCCATTTCAGAGCAAACAACATGAAGAAATAACAGTTATTAAGCACTTAACAAATCTTATTTCTTTAGAATTCTTTTTTTTTTTCCTTTTGCAACATCTTAAGTATGATGAACTTAACTGTGTTTTTGTACAATGAATGAAATGTCATAGGCTCCTTTTGATAACAGATTATTGGTGATAGTTAAAAACCAATATTAATCTATATTATCTATACTGGAATAATTCTTCTAAAGATGAATATTAATTCAAATACATCAAATAAATATAAAATCAAATCACAAATATGTTCTTAAACTCATTTATACCTGTGTAGTACTTGATCCACTGGCTACAGGTGGTCCTTCCTGTGGTCCTTCCTGTGGTCCTTCAGGTGGTCCTTCAGGTGGTCTCTGGTTGTCACTGGTCTCTGGAGACACTTGTGCTTCTCGGACAGAAAACCTGAGTGGAGCATTTCCAGTCTCCACCGTGTGATCTATCCTATGGAGAACTTCACGTTGATCTGTAACAATGACAGTAACAGCCATATTACAATTTTAAACTATAAAGAAGAATTTGTATTCAGAACCAACAGCTTATTAATGTAACTGTAAGCAGCCTGTGCTCTTACTATTTTAAAACTGTACTAGAATCACAGCTGAACCCGGGTTGTCAGTGTCTTTACCTAGAGATAGAGGACACATATATGTTTTACTGCAGGTGCTGGACTGGATTTCAGCATTGAAACTGGAAACCCAAATGAGAGAGTCATGTGAGGCTCATTCTGCTTCCTGATTTGACCATCGGTTTGAATAAAAACACTTTTATTTATAGCATCAACAACTTGACAATTGTGTTTAATGCTCTTGTTAAATCAGCATGGGAACTGTTATGAGTAAACGCTGTACTTGATTTGCTGTTTGACCACGTATCTGGGGACACAGTTATGTTTATGGAATTTAAAATCAGAAACTTACATTTATTATGGTTCCCTTAAATTGAATAAAAATATACAAGCTCATTCATAATCATTTCTTTAATCTGTAATTTTGTGTCTGTATTTGAATTGACAGTAGATTTTTTTGTAGTTTTAATTGCACACTACAAATGTGAGCTAGGTGACTAGGTTAGCATTTAATATTATATTTAATACAATTTTACAATTCCTCCTACTTTGTGTATTTAATCATCTCTACAAAAATAAAATAAAAATCAACACAGTATTTTTATTAACTCAGACAGTAAAATATTGTGTAGGGATTTCCCTCTTTAAGTTTGTTTGGTTTTTTTTTTACACTGCTTAACTGCTTAGAAAAAAAAAAGGCATGGCACAAAACAAAAGGATATTTTTAGTTTTCACAATAACATAATTTGAATACATTGCAGTCAGGTGCATTGAAATGTAATGTGAAAAGGTCGATCTGCTGTTTTCACATCAAATCAAGACAATATATTACGTACTATATTAAAGAAATGAGCTGTCCAATGTCACACTGTGGAACATTCCAGGCAGAGCAGTGACACATCCATAGAAACAAGCAGGTGACAGACTCCCAAACAAAAAGTTACACAGTGCACATTTAATTATTATATTAAACCTAACCTATGTAAGAAGATTATTGAATGCAAAACTGTAGAAATGACATAGTGCATTTGGATATTAGGCCTGCATTTTATATCCATCATGTTCTTTTACACAGTTACACAGTTATGGGAAGAATACTTTAAAAATGTATTTAGTTACAGAATTCAGAATACCTGCATTAAAATGTATTTTGTAACATATTCATACGCATGGTACAATCACAGTACTGCATCCTGAATATTTAGAATACTTTTACACCGAGTGGCATTTAAATGATTGTGTAAAGACGCAACATAAGATTGAAAACAGTTTTATCAGTTTGACCTTTGCATTTCTTATCCTAGTGATAAGAAATGCAGAGAAGTTAACAAGTTTTCCTCACTGAGAATAGGAACTTCTCATGTTATCGTGCAATTTTTAAGCTTTTCTGTTATTGGTGGAGGCGAGTCTCAGTCACTTAAAAATATTCAACAACAAAAAACCAAAATGGCAGCGAAAGCCAGTTTGGTGTCTTTCCACTTCTACAAATGTATATATCTATTATTTTCTTACCTCTCATTTTCTTATTTTATCATACTTATTTCAATACTGGGATCGAAAATCACTATGACTTTGACCCAGGACTAGTAGCCTACACTGTGAACTCGGTCAATTATCCACAACAGATATAATTACACCTTTTTATAGTAGGGAAATACAAAAATATTACTATACAATGTAATAAAGTTGTAGCTGTGCCTTGATTTCAGTGATTGGCTGATTTAAGTCATATTATGCAAATATGCCGCGTCTGCCTAGTTTCAACTTCCACGAAAACGAAAGTGAAAGTGATCCGAAAACTAGCCTACTGATTTGTTTTTCTCGTTTCATAATATATTTCATGCAATTTTATCAAGCTTAATGAAGTTTTATTGGCAGTAAATAAAAGACAAGTGCGTAAAAATCGTACCTTTTTCCTGCATGAACGAAACGCAGTAGACCCCCGTGTTGTCTTTACGCAGCGGAGCACAGTCACCTCCGCCTGACTTACGGTGGTTACGAAAATAGCGCTGGACCGTCCTCTCCTGACCAGGGAGCAAGTCCGGGCACTCGAAATACACCGGGTATGTGCAGCTGTCATCCATGGCGAGTGCGCGCTAAGTCATGCCTGCCCTGGTTATGATCGCCTTTCGCGTTATGGGGAAAAGCGCAAGGCGGAACTCACTCTGTTTAAAGGGCCCATATTGCGCTATTGTGTGATCTGATTGGCCAATGAAGACAAGAAAAATAAATTGTCACTCAAACATCTGGGAATGAAACAAAACACATAAGCTCCCAAGAGTCAGGGGCCCATATTACACTATAATGTTGTTTCCTCACCATAAACATACCTGGACAGTTGTGTTTTGTTTCATTCAACATGCTGAACACATAATAATTCCTGCGTATTTAAAGTGAGTTCTTCTCTCAGTCTGAACACACTCTATCCCACTGTCTTTTTAAAGCACTGCAGATGTGGTGAGTGAGTCATTGGTGATATTGCAGACCTCCCCGGTGGCCTCCCCGTTTTGTCAGGTGGCCCCAGGGCAGCTGTGACCACCGGGTGTGGAGAAAAATGCCCTAATGTGTGAGCTTGCCATGTTTGTTAGGTTAGTCACTAATATTTATCAAACATATTGGTGGGACAGCTCAGAGCAGCGTACAAAGAGGTGGATAGTATTCACTTAAATTAATTATGTTTTTATTATTAAATGTCCTGTATCACTCGTGGTCTCTTATTTATTTATTTCTGTTCTATGGTGAATGCTTTTATAGTGCTTTTATTGACTATTATTATTATTATTTAAGGTTTTGCTTTCTCTTCCTACTGTAAGTACAAGTACAAGTGACAAAGCTTTAAGGCGACAATTGTTTAACATTTAATTAGCACTGATCTTTATATAAATTGTTTTTGTGTGTCTATCCTTTGCAAATCTCAGATTTTTTGCAGTATTTATGACTTGAGTTATGTCTCAACAGTTTCTTTTTAAATTACTCTTGAGTAAGTATCAAAATACTTTGGGTACACAGTATTAGGCCTGATTGAAACCTGAATAATAATAATAAGAAAATAAAATGCATCTGATTAAAAAATTATTAGCCCTGGGGGATTTCCAGAGCAACAGAAACAACAAATACAATAGAAAATAAAAGGAAAATTAAATGGGAAATTCCTGTTATAATATATCTATGCAGTCAAACCACTTTTAGTCACTCTTAGTCACTCCCAGGTTCTGTTTACTGGGCATGAACTTTGGGTTTGACTTTATGAAACCTTTAATAACAACATTTTTACCCCACCCCTTCTCGAGCTCAAAGTACAGAACTGGAAAAAGTAAACTTGTTTTTATCATTTGAAAAGTTACAGCAAACATAAAGCTTAATCAAGACTTCATGCTATTAAAAAACAACAAAAAAAAAACATAAAATAGCATTACTTCTTATGTAATAGCACATAAATATATACCATAAAAACACCATATGTATTATCTGTAAATCAAATACAGCTCTGTTTAAAGTGGAGCTAAACACTAACACTTTTATTTGCTACTACACCTGTGTATATTGTGCTTGAATAGAATTATAGCATAGTATTGTCTACAAGTCCTTAGAATTTATGGCACTTTTAGTGTTAACTAAAATAATAAATTTGCATCTTTCAGGTCAAGATGTCATAAAAAAAGGGTGTGTACTGACTCCAGTGGCTGCTGCATTTTCAGGTACTTGGTGACATCACACAAAACTGCCCTGATTAAAGCCAGGTGTTTGTAATCAGAAAGACCTATAATCAAACCTGTATTAGGGCAGTCCTGCGTGATGTCACCAAGTACATGAAAGCGTGGATACCTGTTCGACCAATCACAGTGTCCCTTAAACCTCCAGAGGGGGACGTCACACAAGTGTTTTGGTTAAAGGGCGTGCAGCAGTGACTGAGCTGTCGGTCTGTGGCTCCAGTGGCTCCATTTCCTGCATGAATTTTGCACTGGGCGAAATTGGAGCCTTCTGCCTTCTGCCCCCTGTACTACGACAATCTTGGCGTTGATGGCAGGATATGTCAGATTACAAGTTGTGGCCAGTGAGCAAAACTGAAACCTGTTTATATATTTGTAAGGCCCTCTGCCACCTGTGCCACGACACAAACATAGAAGTGTTCTCCAGTGAAGTTTCCTGTTGTCCTCTTTAACATGTTGTCATTAACAACACTTACAGCTCCCTGGCCACTGCCCCATCTATCAGAATGTATCGATTTATGACTTATTGTTTGGACTTCCTCTCTGAATCCAGCTGCCGTTGAGCTCACTATTATTATTTTTACATTATTATACTACTATTAAGCCCACAGCATGGCAAATCTGTAAGACAAGTACCAACATAGCCATGGCAACTTGAAAATGTCCAATCATGAGGCTAAATCTTCATGGTGACCAAATAGAGATCAGGATCAGGAAATCAGGACGTTATAATATAATAATAATATCTCCATGGAAACTGTCGGCAGATACTCCACCTGTTTCTTAGTGTGCCTATGCATGCAAAGTAGTTATAAGAATAATAATTGAGCAGCTTTTACTTCATTGTCCGATTTGGTTATATAGAGGAAAACAGATACTTTTTATGCCTTATTAGTTACTGTTAGTCCACTTTTTAGCAAACATTTGAGAAAGTATACTCAAAGGTGCATTGTGTAACTTTTCCGGTGGTATCTTGTTTCCATGGTGATGTCACTGCCGTACCTTAAATGTTTCACAATATGGCATTAAACTTATCTATCTCCACGGTCACACCTCCAGGCCAAATTACAGACCAGATTTGTGTAGAGGTGGATCGACTCACAGTAAGAATGCATGATTTTCATTGTATAAGACAATATAATAATACACCTGTAATTTAATAAATGCACAATCAACCAGAAAAGTTGCATAGTGCACCTTTAGAGTTTATTTACACAAATTATAACTGGAAAGGCCCTGTTTTCATGTAGTTCTATAGACTCTTCTAGGAATAATGAATTTATAATGATTTCCCACAACCTCGTACTGATTTTAATGTTCTATCCTATTTATTTCAACAGAATAGCAAAATAACAATTGATTTTGACTATATGGACAGCGTAGGTAAATGGTTACTCTTTATGTTTTTTTTTTCATTAGTCTACAAGTAAAATGAGCCAAAATCTAACTTTGAGCTCCAATTTCTAAAGCTCACTCATGTATGCAGGATTTGTGGTGATTGATCAAATAAAACTACTGTCAAACTACTGTGACCTGCAATATTTGTGGTCCACATTTCTCCAGCATAATATTAGTTTAAGAATTGAGTTATTGCATGGTTGTTTGCATGCATACTAATTTCTGCACTAATCGCTAACATTCATAGTCTATAGACAAAACAGAAACAGTGCTACGTGTGATGTTTTCTAATGAATCTCTGGGGTTACTCAGGTGAGGTGAAATAGTTTTGTCATGTTTGAAGCAGGTTCACTCTTTCGGACCTGTCTGTTGGGAGCCTGACACCAGCTCGCACCAGAGACAGGCGAATGACAAACTTCAAATACCTCTTCACCAGTTATAGTGTTTAATGAGCTGCTCTTCCCTGAGCCTGTTTTGCCCAAAACCATGATCCTTCTGGGCTCTGGAACAGAGCAAACATATTTATACAATAAGAAACATTTATAGTAGAGCACTAGTATTAAAACCCTGCTTGTATTGATATTTTGCAATGACATTACACAGTGCATGTTCTACATGTATCTCTGAGGTGGAATGTTCAGCAGTTACCATGGTGACATAATGCATATATTAATAAACACTGCCAAAAATGATTAAGATTATCTCAAACTCAAGAAAAAATTGAAAATGGATTTAAACAGCACATTTTCAGGAGCCTGTAATGAATACACACATCCATGGTGCTGTTTAGGTGTTTTAATCAGAAAAGGAGAGAGTGACTAACTCGTAGCTACTAGCTCACTTGTGACTGTAATGTTATGTGTGAGAGAATTAACCGCACAAATCAGGTCACCTGTTGTAGTTACAACTAAGTCAGTTCTTTATGGTCAGACTGTGTTCAAACAAAGCTCAGAGTCTAATCTGAGCAACAGAGCTTCAAATAGAGCAGTGCCTCCATTTAGCATTTAGCATTTAGGAATGTTAAAATATTACTTGAGTAAAATTCATAATTTTGTTCCAACAGTTTCTCTTTAAATTACTCTTACTTGAGTAGTAGGTTTTCAAAATACATTTTGCTCTTACTTGAGTACATTTCTGGACAGCTTCTTTATACTTCTGTTTGAGTAATATTATTCTGAATTACAGTTTTTGTCTATTGGTTTGGCTCATGGCCCTGGGGCATTTCCAGAACAAGAGAAACAACAAAGTAAAGAAAATAAAAGGTTCAGTTCACTGCACATGAACTTTTTTTTTTTTTAAATCAAACCATTAATAACAACATTTTTACCCCATCCATTCTCAAGCACTCTTACTCAAAGTACAGAACTGGAAAAAGAAAAAATGTTTTTATTGTAAGATTTAAAAAGTTACAACAAACATAAAGGTTAATAGGGATAAGGCTTCATGCTTTTTTAACAACATAAAATACTATTATTTCTTATGTAATTGTACATAGATATAGATACCATAAACATATGTATTATTTGCTAATCAAATACAGCTGTTTAAAGTGGAACTAAACACTACATCAACTTTTAATTGCTATACTACATCTTTGTGTATATTGTTTTTGAATAGCATTATAGCATAGTATTGCAGTCTTGCATGATGTCACCAATTACCTTAAAGTGTGGATAGACACTATACAATAGAGCCAAATGTTCCAAAATCCAAATGTATCCAAATGTTCCTGATACCTCCAGACCTGCTACTCCTTCCCCCTCACTCTGGACGGGGATGTCACGTGAGTTTAACTTATGGTCTGGCTCTAGTAGCTGCCCTGGCTCCACTGTCTGCACTGTCTGCACTGTCTGCACTGGTTCCAGTGGCTCCAGTGGCTCCAGTGGCTCCAGTGGCTCCACTGGCTCCA
>KN496547.1:18867-30092 GCA_000787155.1 Scartelaos histophorus | reverse complement strand
TATTTATTTTATTTTATTTTTATATTTAATTTACAGTTTTGTATGTTTCTGAATTTCAAGAACATTTGCCATACTTGGCCTTTATAGCAGAAATTTCAAGCTTGTATTTCTCTAACTATTATGGTCCAAGTTTTTTTTCATATTGAATTTTATTTGCTTTTATCCAACTCCCAATTTACAATTTACATTCATCAATAGAATACTTAGCCTCCCTTTTGTATAAACTTAGGCAAATAACTTTAAACACTTAAAGCACAGTACTTTTTAGTTTAAACACTTTGCCAAGTCGTTCTTAGTTTTAAATGCATAATTAGTAGGGCAGATTCATCCTCAGATCCTGCCAGACTGAGCCGAATATGCCGAGACCCTTCAGTGCCTTGTGTGGCGTGGACAGATGGACAGGAGACGCTGGAGTGGAGCTGGAGATGGACCAGGCCTCTCGGTGTCCGTCCATCCGCTCTTGTCCTTGGCCTGCGCTCAAACCCGCAGCCGGACATCCTGTTGGTCAGCCAAACCCCCTGGATCACAGCCTCACAGCGCCCTGACCCCCACATTAGCACCTGACACGCCTGTCTTCACTTAACCTTTACTTATACCGACGAGTGCCACTGAGCCGTCACCCTGTTTACTGGGGACCCTGCCAAACGTTGATTTTAAGCATAACCAAATGGTAATACTTATGTAGCGGGTTACAGTTAGATTTTCTATTATGAATTTCTTCTACTGTCTTTCGTGCTAAAATAACCAACACGGCAGCCCAGTGAACCGTTCGTGTCTTTCTTTATTCAGCAACTCCAAGTGCGCCCCACAAATGCGCTCCCCTGAAAACAATAGGAACCAACATCACGGTGGAAAAACTAAACGAAATGTACAAATGTACCCAACATAAATTTAATAAATAACATGAACTGTTAATAAAATAAGTCCAATGTAATATAAAATAATTTCCTCCAAATAATACAAAATAATAATGGCCCAAATGAATATATATGTAAAATAATATATGTAAAATAAATCAAGATTGCACTTATATTGAGATCAGATACGCAAGATTTGTCTGTATCAACACAATATAAAACCAATACCATAAACTATATAAACCGACTCTGCTTTTGTGTTGAATATGAAATTGTGTTGTCTGATGTGGTATCAAAGTCAAACCTGATCATCAAGCATTTTACTTACTCTCAGAATCAAATATCGGTGCACGATCTGTGAAATTAAGAAGATTTTTAGCAACGTTCTTTATATACAAGGGCAGTATACAATGGAAAATTAGACGAGTCTCCGAGATTGTGTTGTCTTTTGATAGTTGCCTTATTTTATGCCCCCTCCACGTATGTATGACAGTTTTACGACTCCATTAATGGCCTTTGATGAAGTAACTGCATTTGCGAGTGGCTGTATCCCGCTGCGTTTATGCTGCCTTCTGTAAATCTCCTCTTTTATTCGCAGATTGAAATGCGCTTTACTGTTTCGACTTTTCCACTGGCATGATAAATATAAACACGGCAGGCACAAAGACAAGAAACAATGGTGCATCAAACATATGTCTCCAAGCTACTCCCGCAGGTCATTCATTCTGCCTTCTTTAGCTGCTTTGAGGGTCATTGTTTGTCCTCTTGGAAATAGCAACATAAAATATGCTAATGAAATTAAAGAGGGTTGTGTGAGGGTTGATGCAGCCTGAATCCTTGATGACTTCCAATGCCATCCAGTGAAAAAAAGCCAGATTAATTTTGGAATGTTGGTTGCAACACTGGAGTGATTAATTCCTCCTGGATTCAACCATTTAAATGAACAAGACAGGGGAGGGGGGGAAACATAGAGACCCAAATATGGACGCATAATTAATACATTTGGATCATTTAATTAGCCACCCAAACAGAGAGTAGGCTGAGCTGCACTGTGCCTGCGCTTTGTTCAAGTAATAGGCTACAGACGGTTCTTTCTTACAGAGGCAAATATAATGAGCCCCTGTGCTGATAAAGAGAACACTGCTGCATTGGTGGTAAATATGTGAAGACAGCTTGAGCAACCATTACTTGTTCCTTTGAAGCTTTTTGTGTTGTAGTTTTGTACATGAAAAGTTTAATGACACCCTGATAGCACCTTTGTTTTTGAGCTAAAAATCAAATCTCTTTCTTTTCTCTTTCAGAACGATGTGAAGATCACTGGAGAGAAACCTGTGTGGTGTCTCAAAGCACATATTTTTTAGTGCTTTCCAACTATCTGGCAGATATCCACCTGTTTACTTGTTCGAGTTCAATTATTCTGAACCCGCTGGGATGAAAGCGTGCTTGGACAAAGGAAGGACTTATTGTGGCCTCTCGAAGGGTCACCATCCACTAAAAGTCATGCCATGGCCCCTGCCGCTGTTGTTATTGACTTTAATTTGTATGAATCAGAAAACAACTGCTGGTCAGACTCTGAACACGTTCCAATCGGAGAGGAGGGACTGGTCCCTGAACCACCTGACCGTGCACCAGTCCACTGGAGCTCTATATGTGGGAGCGGTGAATCGCATTTACAAGTTATCCTCAAATCTGACTCTGATGGTCTCTCATGACACTGGACCAGAGTATGACAACAAAGCCTGTTACCCTCCTCTCATTGTCCAGCCCTGCTCTGAGCCACTTGCCTCCACAGACAATGTCAATAAACTGTTGCTCATTGACTACTCACACAACCGACTTCTGGCCTGTGGCAGTCTGTACCAAGGAGTCTGCAAACTCATGAGGCTGGATGACCTCTTCATCCTGGTAGAGCCCACACACAAGAAAGAGCACTATCTGTCCAGCGACAACCAGACTGGGACCATGTTTGGGGTGGTGGTGCCCTCTCAAGGCCAAGATGCTACTTTGTACATAGGTACTGCCGTTGGAGGCAAACAGGATTATTTTCCGACCATCTCCAGCCGCAAGCTTCCTCGTGACCCAGAATCATCTGCCATGTTGGACTATGAGCTCCACACTGACTTTGTGTCATCTCTCATTAAAATTCCTTCAGACACTCTGGCTCTTGTACCACACTTTGATATTTATTACATCTATGGCTTTGCTAGTGGCAGCTTTGTCTACTTCATGACTGTGCAACCGGAGACCCCTGAGAATGGGATGCCCGCTGGTAGCTCCCCAGGTGACCTGTTTTACACCTCTCGAATCATCCGCCTTTGTAAAGGTGACAAGAAGTTCCATTCGTACGTGTCGCTCCCGGTGGGCTGCGTGCACAAAGGTGAGGAATACCGACTGCTGCAGGCGGCGCACCTTTCAAAAGCTGGTCGAGTCCTGGCACGGGCGCTGAACATCAGCGCTCAGGAGGATGTGCTCTACACGGTCTTCTCCAAAGGGCAGAAACAGTACAGTGACCCTCCGGACCACTCTGCCCTGTGTGTGTTCACCATACAAGACATCAACATGCGCATCAAGGAGCGGCTGCAGTCCTGCTACCAGGGCGAGGGCCACCTGGAGCTGCACTGGCTGCTGGGGAAGGACGTCCAATGCACCAAGGCTGTGAGTATCTGTTTCATAAAAAGCTTTTTATTTGTGTTTCAACAGTAGGTATGTGTTAATATGGCCACTCCCCCTTTCACCATGTTGACAATATTATAAGTTGATTTAGAATTGCATTTAGTTGTGTTTCAAACTAATGCTTGTCAAACATACATATTCTGGTTCATTGTTTTAGTAACACATGCTTGATTTTGATAACTGCAATGTGATTCTTTCCATTATTTTATGCAACCAGTGTATACGTTCACTCAGTGGCCTTTCCTTCATCTAAACCACTATTGTTGTTGCTGCCTAAATAGCTGATAGGCAAAGCTGGGCTCAAGACATCATTCATGATTTTAGGGTCCCACAAGAGCGGAGGAGCTGGAGGAGATTAATTCACAGCACTAATCACAGAGTTTTGTGTGAGGCTTTGAGTCCATTCAGAGCTTTAGGCTGCCGTTCCTCCCTCTCCTCCTCCTCCTCCTCCTCCTCTTTCTCCTCTCTCCTTCTCTTCAAGTCGCTGTCCACTGAATTTGGGCCTTCTGAGACCTGCTCTTGATCTTCAGAAAGGATTTATTCCCGCAAAGGTCCAGGCCTGGGCTTTTTGTGAAAGCTGTAATTCTGTATAATGAGCAGCTTTGGTTCAGAAAAGCTCGAAAACAATCATATTCATCACTGCCACTATTCTGGTACTTTCTGCCATGCAATTTGGTCCATTCCCACTATGAAGCTAATTCAGTCATAATGCAATTACTAGTTTGGCAGGTAGAGAGCCATTTGACTACAATTAGTTCTAACTGTATGTCGTTAAAGCTTTTTTTCTAAAATGGAGAGTTAATGGTGGCCAGTCGGTGCATGTTCATTGAGAAATTTTAAATATTGCACATTTTTGATTGGATATAATGCATTTAGCCAGCAGCTCTCATAGAACTTAGCTTGATATATCTATTGTTAACACGGACTGACACAAAGTTTATTTTTATCATGTTTATTTTTTGCTTGACTCTACAAAATCAAACCTGAATTAGTTTATGAGAAGCACCCGTATTTGCACAGAAAATACAGGTTATAAAATGAAGAATTATGCAAGAAGAAAGATTTATATAATGAATGACAAGCAATTAACAGCAGTGAGATGTGCACGTAACGCAATGTAACTGGACTGCTAAGCACGTTGCGCTTTGATGCCTAATCACAACTTGACATCTATTGCGCTGTGTGTTTGTGTGATGTCAGATCAAGCAACCTCAGAATCACAGAAAATATGCACAAAACACATACCGTTTCATGTGTTTGCCATCTACAATTAGCCGACCTCACAACTTGGCTCGCTCCGAGGCTTGTTGATAAATACAAGCTCATTTGAAGTAGCCATTTTAACCTAGAAACCTTGAGCTTAATGCATGTTGGTTTTAGTCCAAGTCAGTTTGAGTGGGCTTCTCATATGCGTAAGTGTCTGAAGCTATTTCAGTCATTTTCTGTCTTGCACTTTTTCCCTCTCTCTCATCAGCTTGAAACCACATTCTCAGATCTGTCATTCTTACTCGGTCATCATCTGTGCTCCCTGCTCTTCCCCAGACTCTAGTTACTTGCTGGATCTTATGCACCAACCCCCCGCCCCCCAAAAAATCTCCCCAAACCAGCAGTTTTCTGTCAAAAACTTAGATGAAGAGCAAGGGTTGGTATTGCTTGTAAAACGGATTGTAACAGTCATATCATTAAGTTGAATACAGTATGTTTAATGAGTCTTTATACAACAATCCAGTCTTGGTTAATTCAGAATCCAAAAAAATCAGTGAACTATCAGTGAAAAAAAAAATCAGTGAACCCAAAATTGTGTGCTGAACTACACATTTGTTATCAGAAAGTATGTAAAATTTTTGCAAGTTTATTCATTGCTGTACATAATATAAATATTTACAATCTCTGAAGAAATAAGTTTGGTTTATTTTAACATTTTGCTTACTTTTTTTTTTTTTTTCGCCTTATGTTTGCAGATACATTTTGCTTACTTTTTTTTTTTTTTTTAGCCTTATTTGTTTGCAGATGGTTCATTAATGTGAATAATAGACTTTTATCTTGTTTTTAATTACTGTAGTGTTTGTTTTTACATTTTTGCAACTATAAAATGTGTACATGTAAAAAAAAATGTGGTTATTGAGCTTGGGTGATGTGTTTTAAAATTAAACAAGTTGTAAATGGAAAAAAAAAAAAAGAAAGTATAAAAATGTGCCTTGTTCTCTAGTGTACAAAGTATAGAGATGGCTTTTTACCACTAGTTAGTATCTGTTCTTTCTCTTCAGACTTGATTATCTGATTGTTGCAGAATGTTGACATCATGAATGCGACCTTTACCCCTCTCCTTCTGTCTGCAGCCTGTTCCCATCGATGACCATTTTTGCGGCTTGGATATAAACCAGCCCTTAGGGGGGTCCCAGCTGGTGACAGGGCACACTGTGTTCACCGAGGGCCGGGACAGGCTGACCTCTGTCACCTCCTACATCTACAACGGGCACAGCGTGGTCTTTCTGGGCACCAAGAGTGGGCTCATCAAAAAGGTAAGAATCGACTCCACTGAGAGGTACACAGGAGCAGCACTAATGGTTACTCAGATATATAGACAGGGAGCTGCTATTTAACTCTCTCCTATTCATCTCAAAGTAATTCTGATTACTTTGTATCTATGAAAGAAGTCCACTGTATGAACTTGTTTTTGCTTTACCTTTCAAAGCTCCATGAGTGGGTTTAAATATATCTAACATATTTTTCAGAAACACTTTTAAAAACATGCATTCTTTTTGTTAGCGGCGTTACCTCGACACAACTCCTATTTGTCTCTGAGGACACATATATATTTAACACCATACTGTGGAATATCCCAGGCAAAGTAATACAATCTGCATGGAGATAAGCAGGTAATGGGCACTTCACCAGAAAAGTTACATAGTGAACTTTTATATAATTCTTGAAGATTACATCAGTATGACTTGCAGTGGTAGAGAATCATGAATAATCCATGCACTGTTTCAATATTCCCTACAATATCATTATATTTTCTTGGAGTCCACAAAACATTTTACCACTAGAACTACTTATGATTAACAAAACAAAAAAATACTTCCAATTCAATGTTAAAGTTGCGCAATGTCACTTTTGTAGTGTCTCTTTATCACTTTGTCTTGCATTAATAGAGTTATAAGTATTTTTACAGCAATAACATCTCTGTGGAGACAAGTTACACAGTGCACCCTTAAAGCCAAGTCTCAATTTACATCAAAAGGATCTTGTTTTGTTCACTGTGATTATAGATGTACAATTTGTGCCAGTAATGGAATAAAGGAGCAATAATCTCCCTTCCAAAAACACGTTTTCATGATTGGTTCTGGTGAGCTCTGATGAGGGCTAATTCATTTAAATCTCAATTATCTTGAAACAAAACCAACCTTCATTTATGCTGTTGCATGTTACAGAGATTTGCCTCCAGTCCCATTGTGTAAAAACTGTGGATTTTAGATTTGATGGTTTTAGCATGACAATGTGTTTTAAGAGCCACTTCACTGATGACTCTCTTCATGTGGTTCCTTATGTTGACTAGACTCAGGGAGCTGGAACAAGTAAAGTATTAGCCCCATTGTTCGTGCCATAGTTTTTGAAGTACTCATATTAGAATCATCTTAATCAAATAATGATGTTTTGTGACTTTTTATTAATGGAAAGAGCACTGTTATATTTGGGATTTTACAATCACTTATTGTTGTTAAGGGTAAGTGCTTCTATCATCATAAATTACACTGCCATCTACCCATTTTCTTCTTGATTTTTAATTTTTTTTTTTACAAATCTTATGATAAAACAAACAAAGACAGACAAAGATCCTATGATAAATGTATTCAGGAGTTGGATTTTTAAGAAATTCTTCACAATACCTTCAAAATTAATATTAAAAGTATTAAATATAAGTACTATATTTAATACTTTGAGCTAAAAAAAAGCTATTTGATCTCATTGAAGACAAGTGTACACCAAAAAGTTATACAGTGCAGCTTAAAAACCCAGTCACAAATAAATAAAGTGTCTTTAAGGCTAGTAGTTCTTTACATACCCAGCTTCTACCATGACCTTTTCCCATAGTTTATTAAAGATGATTCGGCCAATTGTCCATCATTTTTCACTGCGGCGTACTTATTAATGACATATTCTTGCTGAGCTCCTGTAGGGCTCATTGTTTGATGGAGTTGGGTAGACTGGGTATCTCCGCGGGCTGTGCTTTCTGCCTAGTCTTGCAGCATGCAGCGCAGTGAGGAGGAGATGTGTTGGAGGACTGTAGTGACATTAGCCTGGGGCCCCTCAGTCTTATGAGGAGCAATCTGTCTGACACACTCACACACTATAGGCCCGGTCCACACTGGGAGCACTGATAACATCGGTGCAGCTCTTTTATTGGAGACGCCGGTGGGGCAGAAGAGACTAGATAGTGCGGAAGAGACAGTGACAGAGGGTTATGGAGGACGGGACAGAATGAGGCGCAGAATCTATAGACAAAGCACAATGGAGACACGTTCATCTGCAGTGGTTTGATGGTGAAAACAAAAATCATAGTTATTTAGTGTTAACCTTCATGATGGAGGTTATGTTTTTGCTGGCATTGGTTTTACAGTATCTCCAGTGTCTGGTTAAACTGGACGACCTAAGTTGGATTCAAACCTGCATCACTCTTATCACTCCTTTTTATTTTTAAGTCCTATATTAAGCGCTATTTCCTTTATTAATAACTAACTAACTAATCCTTGCATTTTTCAAGATACCCAAAACGCTTTACAGTTCATTATTAATTCACTTCACACTTAGTGGTGAAAAGCTGCTATTGTAGCCACAGCTGCCATGGGGCAGACTGATGGAAGCGAGGCTGCCAATCTGCGTTATCGGCCCCTCCGACCACCACTATCACTCATGCACACACCACTTCCATACTAGGCAATGTGGGTGAAGTGCCTTGCCTAAGGACACAGCAACAGTTCTTTTTGCAACTGGCGCCCCACTGTGGCACCTGGAATTCCCAGTGGTCTCCCATCCAAGTACTAACCAGGCCCAGCCCTGCTTAGCTTCTGAGATCTGACGAGATCAGGCTTTGCCAAGCTGCTATGGGTTTATTGTTAGAATGTCTACATCTCCAAAGCTCAAAATTGTCTATTCCACCTTCTGATGTCATGTAGTGGTAGCTTCCAAGTTCACAGTTATCTTTTACTTTAGTTCAGTGAAGATGGGCAATTCCAGTGCTGAAATCCAAATAATTAGTGAAGGTGCATGGACTACAACACAGTGCAGCACTTTATCACATGACAAGGGACAGAGAAGAACTTAAAATGCAGGATTTGTGTGCTAAACACGTGTGAACACAACTCCATACATATATGTTTTTGATGAGGAAAGAACATTCTAACATAGATCAGAAAACAGAATAATATGGGCCCTTTAATCATTCAACAGGACAAAGTACATTTAGCCTTAACGCCCCAGTGAAAAAATACTTGTATGGTGCCACAATCAAATTTTGGATAAAGATAATTTCCATCTGCACTCCTTGGGCAATATTCTGCAATTTTAGATATTAGCCATTTGAGCTGGGAGGTCAAATATAAACTACTGTATTTTGTAAACATCTGGAGCATGACTGAAATACATTCATTCACTTCTCACATCTTGCTAAAACCTGACAACCTTGTAAAAGCTTCTTAGCCATAAGATCAGACACAGCAATGGCTACACAACCATTGATATACTATTGACATGTTATTGCTGGTGAACTTATCTATGGGCCCAATCTGTTCAAATACAGGCATTTTCTACTCTAAACTGCCAATAGAGAACGAATGTGTGAGTAATTAGTCTGCCAGTGCCTGCATCCTAAGCAGCTACTAAAGATGGGAGGAGTCTTATGTGAACCGTGACCATATGAATGAATCTAAATGAAGCATTACCAGAAGCTCGCTGTCCAGATTTGGCACAATGAGTCGTCTTAGATAAAACTCTCAAGAGACAAAGATGTGCACAGAGGTCACATCTCCAATCTTATTCCATCACCCCCAAATGGACAGCCAGTGGAAATGGGGCATGACAACAAGTACAAGCTGATCAATCAGGGAGTAGGGCCACTGCAAAAGGTCACCACTGCAGGGGTAAACTGGGGTTAAAAAGGCCAGGGGATAACCAAATCCACCGCTAAACCTCCGCACGGCATACAAATCTGTCCATCAACCGTTCGAGATTAACATGTAGAGCCTTTGTATCGATCATGACCTGTCAGTCAACCCGGACCACCCCAAATTCAAATGTGTAGAGGAGATATTTAATTATATGATAAGGAAGGAATGTGTCAAGAAAATGTTTGATGGGGTTAGATAAAAGGCCAGATGTGGATGTTCTGAATGTGTTTAGCAATAAAATGTATAGCATATTTTCTGATTAGTCATTTGGCTTTTGATATCACTTCTTTAATTATCACATTTGACCAGATGCTTTAATACATTTGAGCCACGTGTTAACCCTCCTCCTGTGTTAGTGTCGCCACCAACCCGTTTTTGGTTTTAAATGTATAAAAGAACCACTTAGGGTTAGTTTATTGCATCAACACTTTGTCAGGAATCTCTATTTCAAGAAAATAATCATCTTTTTTTTTTCCATTATTTATAAAATGCTCCACTTAAAAATATAGCTCTTCTGCAGGGCATCTGATACAAATGTCATCAAAAACACTCCTGGAATCACAACATTTGCTGTGATGAGTCAGTGACATCAGGACATGTTCTGAGCTGTTCATGTCTTTGTCATTAAAAAGAGTCGTCATTGGCATGTTCTGATTTTCATTTTATGTTTAGACTAAAGTTCTATTGTTAAATAATATACTGTTTTGCCTCTTTCTCAGTTTAAATATAAACATGTCGAAATTGACCAGTAACACAAAAAATTTTACTTCAGTTAAGAATCATCAAAATGAAAACATAAATAACACACATTTGGTTTAGAGATGTGTTCTAATACCCCCAGTAACAGTCTGGTAACTCAAACGAACTTTTATTTAGTTATATTATTCTCTTGAGGTTCATTTTACCATTTTCATTATATTGAAATCAAGGGCAAACTGACAAAAAAAAAGGGTCTGAGGCTCCAACCAAAGACATAAAAACCAACATTTTCATGGAAAACGAAGCTTAACAAGGAAACCAAGAGATGAGAAACAAATCTGATGATAGATGATTGTTTTTAGTTTATTTAACAGCTGATTTAGGACACGGGTCAAAACCGACCCTTAACACTAGAGATGGTAATAGAAAGCTAACACAGGAGGAGGGTTAAAGGTGTAACTTTTCATGGAGATGTTACTGCAAGCGACTGCACTCACAGAAAGAATGCATGTATTTCGAGGTCCAAATTTAGAGCAAGAAACACCCGACACCTTCCAGAATCGAGTAATAAGCATATGCATGTAGAACAGTACAGAAAAAGTGATTTATGGATATAGCGGATGAGTAGATGAAATTAGCCGGGGTCGGGGAGGTTGTAGAGGATGGTGGTAGATATTGGATGTAGCAATCAACCAAAAGAAGAAAAGTAATTTGATTTAAATTACACGCTTTCGTTGTCTGTACGTCGAAGTGGAGCTTTTTCAGTACTAAATGTTTTTAACCCTGTCACTACAAGTAAGACAATATATTTTATTTTCTTTGTAGGGAA
>KN496547.1:1661-18849 GCA_000787155.1 Scartelaos histophorus | reverse complement strand
GGAAATCTATCCACTTCAATGATGCTTTTATAGTTAGAACAATTTCAGCTAAAAACGCAGGTCCAATTGAGCTAATGATCTTGGAGGAACTGTCATATTTAGTTTTTTTCAGCAGTAGGGCATTCACGTGGATCTTCTTATCAATGTCTCAATACAACTTGTGCGTCATTATGTCATTATTGCTGTGCCTCCCCGGTCATCTTCAGCTTTACTTGATGCATCGACTGTGACTGGAGGGCCTTATATAACCTTCTCCTGGACACTTTAAGATGATGTGCGCTAATGAGGTGGAACCATTGTAGGAGCCATTATCTTTTGTGCTCTTATTTGAATCTGTCACAATCTGAAAAGACAGTGGAGGGAAACAGGCGACAGTCACTGCAGGAAGAACAGAAATGAGCAATTAAAAGTAGAGTTGGCAGTTGAGGGGAAATAAATTCGACAAATGCACCTAAGAGTGTCATTGCTTTTAGTTACCCTTGAAAAGCTTTACCCTTAAGATTTTTCATCATAAAATGGCATTCTGATGTACTTGTTACACTAATTTAGAAAGCGCTACAAAGCCGAGTCTTAAGAGACATTTGCTAATATAACCAGAAAGGCTTTAGAATAACATCTACAATTGTCAATACTTACATTTTATTTATTTATTTGATAGGGACAATGCACATTAATGAACCTAAGTATAAAACAAATGTAAATATGCCAGATTTTAGCTACAAAACTCATTTTCATCTGTAGTCCCTCGGCAGGCAAATACATAAAAATACAACATACAACACAAGCAGCACAAACAAAGTCTAGTGGTCACATGACTGGTTGGTTTTCAGCCATAGTTTGAGTTGTGTTTTAAAGCTGATCAGTGTCGGGCTCCTGTATGTGCAGAGGAGACTGTTCCAGATGTTAGTGGCCCTCACAGAGACACTGTTCTGTCCAAAAGAGGTTCTTCTGTGGGGGCCTCACATTCTCCTCTGGTTTTGGGACCACTTGACGTCTTAGGTTTGAAAAAGACAGACATGGGGGGCGGGGCTAGTCCATGTAGGGGGCGGGGCTAGTCCATGTAGCGCTTTGTAAATGAAGCAAACATACTTAAAGTTTATAAAATGTTCAAAATTTAAAAGATTGTACTTTAATTTAAAATATTACATACATTAAATGAATTAGCTTTTTGGTCAAAAATGTTAAAGAGATTTTTTAAACAGTGATTTAATTATTTTCAAATTTGTAACAGTGGTGAGAGACCAGCTTCATAATGCAGTATTCAAGTGTTAAAAAAGACCCGATTTGTTTAAAATTGTTAAGATTATATTTGACAGTATTGGCTAGTTTTTTAATATGCTTAATGATATATATTGCTTGCCTTATAGTTGAAATTTGACTTTGCTCGCCATAAAAAGTTAACTTTCACCAAGAATTGCCACCATAGAGTGTATATGGCTAGAGTTTTACGGCTATGTAGGTAGCAGATTACATCTCCTCCCCCCTGTGCTATAGGAGCTTAGTATGCAAGAAAGCGACCAGCCAGTGCCGAATGACATTATATCTTGGCTTGCCCAGTAGCAGTCCCAAGTACATAACAGGTGTTGAGTGGAATTGATTTTGTGTGGAAATGTTTCTTCTAAGTGCTGTAATACAATGGCATATAGAGTGGGGCTCGATGCAACTTGGACAAAGGCAGTGTATTACAATATGGTCGTCGATACTAAGGTCTGTGCAGTTCAACATTCAAGCCGTGGGTGTTTTATAAAAGAAAGAGAGATAAAAAAAAAAATAATACTATTTAAAAAAACTGTTGTATCCTTTCCTAGGGCCAAGTGTGTAATATATTCAAGTTTTGTTGATATTCAGTTCGCTTCTAATGCTGAACTTGCCCCCAAGCTTTTTGGATTGTAACTTTGCATATGAAATTTTCTTTTAAAGATTAAAGATTGTGTAAGAAAAGCGAAAACTAAGTATCTCTTTTATTGTAAATTACATTATATCTGTGTATCTATGTATGACTATGTATGCTACATATACATAAATCAATTCATTAAGTAATTAAACCATGAATTAAGCAGTGAAGGCTTCTTTTAGTTAATAATAAATCACATCAATACACACTTTGAGTCTTTCATGTGTCTTTATGGTAAAACTGTAGTCTTTTTGAATACATGTAACATAGCCTATTATTGCCTAAGTAGATCATTACATTTTAGTTCACAGTTTAGTCTCCGTTGACCTAACATACCTGCTCAAATTACTGCTTTGTAAATATTTATCTTCAATAATATTCCTTCTTTTGCCTTGAACTGAAGTAACTTGTCCTTTAACTGAAGCATCACAAATTCAACGCCTCTCGCTGCTCTCAGGCAAACCACCGATGTCCTAACTGCTCATCCACTGTGAGAAAATTAGCCCTGTGCTGGCAAACACGACTTTAAGGTTACACAAACTTAAATATGGGTTTCTGCGGCACATTTCCTCATCTTCCCTGCATAACTTTTCTAGGAATGCTTGGAAATGTTAAGCTCAGAGCAAATGGTGCCTTAGTCAAATACGCTCATGTGCAAATAGCAGATTCATTATGTCTTATTGAGAGTTGTCGGTGAGGGGGGAATTCCACCGTACGGGGATAAGTGAGCTGGACTTTTTGAAGTCATGGTTTCGATCAGAGAAGTCCAGGAAGTGGGTGATTTTGTGATTGAAATCATTAAAGTCACTGTGCCCAGGCGGCGGTTTCTGAATAGAATAGGCGCATTGGAGGTTAGATTGATATATTTTTCAGCTTCCAGCAAACTGGACCAAAGTCTAAAAAGGTCTGTGGAGCAGACTTTCAGAAATGATAATCGCATTAAAGAAAGCAATTTTATGATAACGTCTTTCTTTTATCCCTTTAAGCAATTCAATTGGTCTTTCTGAATTTGTACGTCCTCTTACCACGTAGTCTCATAAATGGAAAAGCAACTACACTGCGGTCAGAAACAAACCAGGACCATATGAGTGCCATGAATTGTTCCTCTGTGTCTTCCTCCCACCACCTCTGCGGGTCGGACCATGGGAAACGGAAAAAACAATGGGAATGATTGGAGTGATGAGGGGGCAGCGTAGAGGAGGACAGGAAACACAGAACAGGAAACGGTGTTGTCCAAAGTGGGGAATGTGCCATGTGGAGACTGAGAGGAGACTGTGGTTGTGCTGTAGATCTATGGGACCATGTTGCTGGACGTGTGCCACACAGTTGAAGATTAAAGTGAACTAGGATGTAGGTTGGTGTAATGACGGGGCTTTTACCAACCAGAAAATACGCTTTCATAGGTTTATTCCCATACAATTCTGAGTGGGATTACAATCACACCAATCAACACCAAACCCCACGTAAACGAGGTAATGGTCAAATCAATCAAAATATGTCATAATAATGAAAATATATGTAGTAAATATTTATAGAGCATCTAATTTGAGTGCAATTACTATATGTGGCTGATGTGATGATAGATATGATGATCAGCTTTAATTGACATTCTTTAAATCTTAATGTAGTATAATGTATAAACTTTTCAGACCAATGTGCGCTGTGCATCTCTTCATAAAATATTTAATTCATCAGCAGCAAGTTCGAAAGATTTAAATACCTATTTCCTCCTGGTTTGAAAATGCTGTTTCATCTTGCAAACTGTTAATGTCTTGGTCCCTGCACTCTTATCAATACGTCTCTCTTTGCATTTGCATTGGGTGTGATAGCTGAGTGATTAGTCCTGTCCTTTAATACACAGGACTTTTTGCTTTCATTAGCCTTTCAGTGCGCCGTGTCCTGACTTGAATCTCATTAGCATGCACAGAGCCGTGATGGATACACAGCCTAATCAATGTCTGCTGTCCTCTGCTGTCATCCGCCATCCCACCATATGCACAGCCACTCAGCCTTAAAGGCTGCCAGTTGTCCGGCCCGTATGCCGCTACTGCTTTTCCTGTCTCACAATATGGAGACAAGCCCGGGAGCATCGCCTTTGCCTGTCTGCGCCAGAATCTGTCCTTCCGAGTCAACTGCATGTATTTTTATTTGGGCAGAATTTAAGAAAATGATATGGGATTTGCCAATAAATCCACATAGCCAAATTTTACATTATTTTTAAGAGAAACACTTACTTCAATCCAGTTTTCAAATAGATATCTGCATGAACCGGGAATATTTTACTTTGCTTTATCAATTAAGCCATAACTTAAAGCCATACTTACAGAAAAGATTACTTCGCAGTGGCAGCAGTTTTGTAGATATTGGTCAATAACTTACAAAAACACATTTCTCTTAGCATTGTTTGACTGTCTATGGACCTATATTCTGTAAATATGCCAAATCAAAAGTAAAATCAAAGCAGTTTTTATCCAGACCCGAGTCTACATCTTCCAAAGTTTAGAAAGTTTTATAAACTTGACTAGTCTCCACTCCACAAGAGGGGATGTTTTTGACCTAACCTTCTTTTATGAGGACGTCTGGCAGTCTGGTCATCGGAGACATATGCTAAAAGAGCAGATTGGGTGTGATTGGTTGTGGAGTGAGCTTCTTGCCTCCTGGATCTTCGTCCATATGTTTAGATTTGAATTTAGAGGGCACAGACTGGCCACCCACATGCAGACATGATTTTACAGGCTAGATTACTGTTGCACATAAATACAATGATCGTCTGCATAGCGAGGTCTTCCAATTTGCCTTGGAAAGAAATATATATACTTCCTCTAAATCCTTTGCTTAGGAGTCTCTGATTATTTTCCACATGGCAGAATCACAGCCCGTGCAGTGTCAGGCAAAGTTAAAATTGTATCAGCCTTATTTTGAATGACATATTATAGCCTGGCTTTTGTGTTTTGCTTGGCTCAGGATGGATGAGAATATAGCACTGGATGCAAACTGAAACCACGGGAAAGGATTTTGTTTTAGTTAAGACCTTGTGAGCTTACGTTGCATATCTGTTTGTGGAAATCCATATTAAGCTGGCTTGTTTATTTCCTCAGCAGGTTGTACTAAATAATTGCACCAGCGAAGAGGATGCTGCTGTCATTGGCTTAAATATTATTCATGGTTAAATATATATCCTTGTTAGCTGAGCCATGCTGGCAACAGAGATGAAAAGAATTTCTAAGGTCATAATAACACGCAATATTCCTGGCAACTTGATTTGGTGTGTTTCATGCATTAAACCGTGGACTTTAAACATAAATCCAATACTTTAAATTAGTGATGCATGCTCTACAACTGTCCACACGCTAACACTGCACGGTATATCTTATATTTGCTTCTCTTTTTTCGCAATCAGTGTTAAAATCACGTTCATTATAGGAATTCAAAGATGCATTTACAATTGCTGTCACATCAAATGAAGGAATTAAGTTTTAGTTCAATGACAACAGCAGTAAAACTTTTCTTATTCTCATTTTGGAACTAAACCTGGACTAGAACAGGACCAAATCTAGTCTGCACCAGGACTAAACTGGGCTCATCCTAGGACAAGTGTGCACGCACCCTTAATTCTACCAACAGTGTGTTATTAGAATGATTATCTGGTGAGCTTCAACAATAAACTCTTGATTTCAGTGCTTTGAAGAGCACTTCTCATTTTGGACAATAAAGAGGCCCCAATTTGTCTAGTTTTGTTACAAACATGGTGCAAAAAAAGGGTCGTTGCCTTGGTGGAGGGCTCCTGAAAAACACATAAATAAATCCAAAATAAGATGTACCTAAACTGTCTTTGAAGTGCCTTTGTGAGTTTGTGTGCGCCTAGTTTTGTGTGTCACTATGAGCTGCCTCATTATAAAACCAATTAAACTCGACTTACTCTCATTACCGGGCTGTGAGGCTTAAGATGAGATTGAAAACCTGCTCGAGGTCCCAGCGGGCTTTTGTCTGGTCAGCCTTGTTTTAAATGATAAAAAGCAGTCTCAATCCCACAGTAAGCACGGGCCACATCCCAGAACTCCATCCTCCTTTGGCCCTGGCATGACCCTCGTGGTGCCCAGTGAAAACCACACACTCATTAATCTGCCTCTCTAGATTATTTTATGGCTTTTAGGTTTTCACACAGAGAAATGCTCACTATCTCTGGTTTACATTAGTGCTATTTATGAATTGAGTGTGGGAAAGTGTACTGTAAAATGGCTTTGCATTTGCATGGGACCGTGGAATGAGATTTGATGTGGAGGAGGCAGGAAGACTGATGTTGAATGGGAGCTTGAGGAAATCTGTCTGGAGTCAGGACAATACAACTGCTGTCTATGTGAAAATCTACAGTCAATTACAGTCATTGTCAAACTGCGGTACTACTAATGCTGGTATAATACAAAATATTTAGGATTTGTAAAGTTATCTGCATTGTTGTCGTCCCTATCAGACATTTACAATTACAATACAATTTTTTTAATTTCTTTCTTTCATGAAAATGGTTGATTGACAGTAACATTACCTGCACATGATTGACATACAATAATGAACATTTCTATGATTGGAAAGAAGCATAACCGTAATGTTTAATTTAACACTTAAACAAGGTGACAGCCTTTTAAATGATTCTTCAGAGAATTCCACAGTTGTACAGCTATAAACACATTGTTTTTTATTGTGCTGCTAAAGAGTTATAATCTATGACACCCGTGGCTCATTATGTGATAATTTTGACATTTTAATACTTAATATTGATCTAAAAGAACTTAAAAAATAAACATGGCACCTTTGATGGGTAACTGCATATCACTAGGGAGTAGTGACAGTACCAGACCTGAGGTGGTGGAAACAGGTGGGTTGGAGCAATGACGTCTTGAATACATATTCAGTATAGTGATTACGCAAACATGCAAAAATCACACTAAATGTTCATTCTGTCTTTGAGGGGCAAATGAGAAGGGAAAAAATATGACATGATTAAAAGTTTTCAAAAGTTGGTTTTGCATAATATGTCCACTTTAATGTAGCTGATGCAAACTGATGTTTAAAGTTAAACCTCTTATGATTTTCATCTTCTGATGTAAATATAAATAACTTTTGTCTTCTGGCATCGCTCTCTTTCTGACTTTAAACATGTCTGCAATCCAATCATACATAGTAAAAGCCAATATTTGACGTAGTATACTTGGCGTAGAAAGCCAGGCTGCTCATTAGCAAGCTGTGATGTTTTGTCTCCTAAAGAGGACACTTCTCCTTGTACACACAAATGCACCCACATGTTTCCCTCCCTTTTGGCTGGCAGAGCTGGTGATTGGAGAGGCACAGCTGCCTGGAAGGTGGAGGCATGATTGATTGATGAAGTTTGGGTGCCCAGGGGATCCAATCATGTAATCAGTTTGTATTGATTCACTGTCCCCGTTGAGGGAGTGCTGTGAACCTGCCACCACGAGCACACGCCGGCCTGGCATGCATTCAAAAATCCCTCAGTCACATTTGATTTGGTTGTCGGGGTTGGCTAAATACATAGAGCCAGCATATTCATACGCATTTTTGTTATTCTGCATGGATTTGACTAATTATGTCCACAATTATTATACAGATTTAATTGCACCACACTGCTAATGATCTAGTCTTCTATAATTCTAAGATCTTCAGCATGGGACAGCATAGAAAATAGAGGTTGTTTTTTATTTTTAATATATGTGAATATATTTAAAGAATGGCTGGCCACAATATATAAGACACAGCTGGCTAAACAATATTACAGTTAACGTCTGCCATAAAGGGTCAACAAAGCAATTACTTTTTAATGTGTCTAAGATTTAATAGTCTGATTTAATTTGGTAGGCAAGGCTGCCCAAGTATACAAGACCAGCATACTCATATACAGCCTTATTATTCTGCAGCGACTTTAGTAATTATGTCTAAGATTATTCAGTTTTAATTGCATCACACTACTAATGATCCAGTCTTCCACAGTTCAAGATCCAACCTGGTTCTGCATAGCAAACACACTTTTTTCTTCTTCATACTTTATTCAGGTTTTCAGCTCATTTCACTTTAATGACAGACGTTTCATGTGTCAGGATACTGTGCTGTCAATGTATGATGCAATCCACATCAATCCAGCCCCAATTGCACAGCAATACTTTTCCACAATTGAGAGTGTGAAATGTCTTTGTTTGTTTTACACTTTAATACCAGACGGATGTCACTATTTCAAATTTTACTGTCACAATTATTTGGAGAAAAACAACTTTACGGTTTTACAATTATGCTCAGTTCCTGACACCGTGATCAAACAATAAAATTGGCATTAGATAAAATTTATTTTATCTAATGCCATTCCTCACACTGCTTTTTGATATTGAACAGTGTGAATGATAAAGTTAAGTTGATAAAGTTAATGTAACATAAACAGACAGAAAAGTACTTCAGGTTTACTTTTTACAATAGATTGGAATAAAATTAGGCTCTTATTTTGTTTCTTCTTACTCACAGTTATAGCTTAACTGACTTCATTAGTTCATTTTGGTCACAGAAAATAACTTTGATCTTCTTATGTATCCTTTGGACAGTGAGATTTGTAGTACCGTATTTTTTGGACTATAAGGCGCATCTAAAATCATGACATTTTCTCAAAAATCAACAGCGGCCTTATAATCCAGTGGCCTTATGTATGACCTTTGGTTGTGGTTACTAACCTTGAACTGATTTTATGTTGTTCACATTATGGCTAATGGGCGAGTCAGGAGGAGTAATATGTTGGCCACATATAGGGCGACATACCGGTAGTTCTGCCGTGTGCTGTACAAGGACCCAAAATGCACCTGTTAAGAGACATGCACCATGCAGATTTCAGGTTTTGTTTTTTGTGTTCAAACTGAACAATGTTGAGAGGGATCCGGGCATGTTTGATGCCCAAATCACCAACTGTTAAACTTGTATTTTTGTGTTAGCTACAACTGAGAGTTATTGTAAATGACCTGAATAAAGTTCGATTTATCCGACACGCGTTTTGTTTCGCTTATTGTGCCTTATAATCCGATGCTCCTTATGTGTGGACAATGACACAACTGACATATTATTTGATACTGCGCCTTATAGCGCTTTATAGCCCGAAAAATACAGTTCTCTGAAGGCTAACCTCTCTGCCAGTGTGCACTCCATTACTATATTGTATCTTGCTTTGACATTTTTCAATTCATTCAGACAACAGACGAAATGGCTTTGTTTATACACATAGTACTTTGTTCATAATAAAATGTTCTTTAGAAAGAACACATTGCAGTGTTTATTTTATATATTGGTTGTTGGCAAAATAATTCAATTTCAGTAATAATGGGCATGTACGAGACGTGAAACTTTAAAATGCAGTGTTTAACTTCTCTTTCAATTAGATTTAGCCACCCTGCCAAAAGAATGTTTTCAGATTGCAAAACATATTTTGCAATAGATATGCAATCCGAACAACAACCCAGAGTTTATGATGTTGCCAGACTTTGATGATGCACCAGCTATTTTAGTTTATTCAACATTTTACACATTTTTGCTGCTATAGCTTGAAGCATCTGCCTACAAAAGCATCAATACAACAAAGATAAACTTTTTTATGTGAGAACAATTGAAGCTGGAGATAGAATAATCATGGCCATGTGTATTTATCTGATTTTATGAATCTCGAAAGATTACAGCCTGAAGTCATTGCACTGTCATACGCAGCTGAAGTCACAAGACATTGTTAAAAAAATAAACATGTCATGGCTGGAGGGCAGATCTGGGTCATAGCTCGAACTGTCAAATGGACTGAAGAATGACTAACTCCAGATTCATGCTTTTCTGTTCTGTGCACAACTTTTGTGGGACAAGTTGAAAAAGAACTTCAGTCAGTAACAAACCAAGTATCAAAATGTAACTCACTAAAACTTATGGAAATGTAAACATCACATCATTGCACATATATGTAGTGAACTGCTACTTTTGCTCAGATTAAGTGATGTAACAGACATGTAACTTCTCAGTCTAAAAACTATATACATTATTTTTTAGGGTAATTTCCTTTTTTATTGCATTTGTTATGTATAATATTCTGCATATAACAAAATAGTTCATGTTTCTCCATGTAACCTTTCTGGAGAAGTCTGCCACCTGCTTGCCTCCATAGATGTGCTATTCCTACTGTGAACAGGGTTGCGTGGCCACCTGCTCATTACAAAGGAGAAAAAACATGTTGTTGAACATTCCAGACAAAGCGTTACATCTCAGTGCAGACAAGCAAGTGACACCATTATCTGCACTGATATATTGTATTTTTCATGTGTTTTTTCTTTAACAGTTAATGTGTCTCTTTTGATTTGACCATCACAACAGTTTTATTTTCCATGATAAAGTAATGTACATAATTTCTTCTCCATTGTACTGAATGTACTTCTTCTGGTGTGTGTGCAGATCCGTGTGGATGGTCTTCGGGAGCAGAGCGTCCTGTATGAGACAGTGACTGTGATGAAGGAGAGCAGCCCCATCCTGCGGGACATGGCTTTCTCATTGGACCGGAGCTCTCTCTATGTCATGTCCAACAATCAGGTGAGAAGAGCTGCTGCCAGGAGACACTCAGCCTCCGCCTACACAACTGTTTTCTTATCACACAACACTCATACAAGGAGACATGTGTGAGGGTTTGCATGGTTAAATGGTTAAGTTCTTATGTTGAAATTACAAAATTACAGCAAATGCATTGTCTGGGATCTTACATTTTTAATGGCCATTCTTGGACTAAACACAATTATTGTTCAGTTGGATATGTATAAGAGTTAATGCAAACTAATACAGATATTTTCATCCATTATGAACAAACACCATATCTAGAGAGCATTAAAACAATAGCCTGTAAATGGCAGCAATAGCCCCATGCCTTGACTATGCCCCCCCCCCAAAAAAAACCCCCAAAAAACAACATAATCACACCTTGGGTCCTTACAATTTTCTGCAGGAAACACATAGCTCACCTGCTAGTTGTTATGTGCCAAATAGGAAGTGAACATGGGCGAGTCTCCAGCTCCATCAACGCGACTTCCAGTTCACTTTGTTTGGAAAAAATGTCTAAACGTCCTTTTCCTAATATGGAACTCCACTTTTTATTCGCCCCTATAGAAGCTAGCCTCATGAGCTTCATTTGACTGGAGCAGATGTAGGTGACGTCACACTCACTTGGTCCATTTCTATGATTAAATTCTAATAATGTCTTTTTAAAAATGTGTGTTTTTTATTATAGGTTAAATTCTTATAGGTTATTATAGGTTCAATTCTGTGATTCTTAAATATTGTTAGTTTTCTTTTGGCTGAATGAAAAATGCATCTCAAAGACAGCTAGCAGCATCCAGCATAGTGTTTGTAAAATATTCAGGCCACGCACACAAGGATGGACCACTGTTCTAATTACTTATCCATGCGAATCGACTTACACTATTCACATCTTTTGTGTGCGACAGACATACTCACTTTGGCTTTGAGTAGAAGCATTAGTGGCTTTTCCAGTTTGCCTGGCCCAGCCCCTCTTACCCCCAGTCTGTATGTGCTCCTCTCCTGGCCCGGCATCACACAGAGGCTATGCTATTGCTGCTGGTGTTGTTGTTTTTGTTGGAGCGTATTCTCTGCACTCATTGGAGATAAGAGTGAACACTGGTAATCACTTTCAACTCCCATCAAGTGATTATTTTGGCACAGCTTCATCGCACTGTGAAATAGGATTAGGTTTTATCGTAGCCAAAAAACGCTCCCTATAGCTGCTCTCACTTGTCTTTTTGTCTGCTGGAACGCAGCGAGGCAGAGGCGCAGGACGAAGAGGCAAAAGGCCACTGGAACAATCGCACTGGAGTGACTTTTCTCTGAGTGGCTCTTTTGTAAACTTGGAAAACAGGATTGAAAACTATAAAAGCAAGAGCGTATATTGAACATCATCATTATGTCAATAGGATAAACTGATGTCTGAAAACCAGGTTACATTAAATATAATATTGTCCATAATTGGGCAGGGTCCAGATGCCTGATCTAAATGCAGAGACAGATGCACCAGAAAACTAACTACATCATAGACAATCAAACTAAATTGGCCCTAGGAGATGAATTATGTTTTTTTTTTTAATGTTGCTTAGATTCCTGAAGGGCTTTAATTGTTCCCCACATGTCTGCCAAGGTTGAATTAAAATGACCAGTGGCATCCATCCATCAAACCTAGGACTATTGACCGCACCTGAATATAAGCCGCATCAGCAACATTTTGTAATTGTACATATATAAGCTGCACCTGAATATAAGCCGCGGGTGTCCACATCTTCAAGAATGTTTTCAATTTCAGGCAGTCTGCTTTTATTGCCTCTGAAAGCGTCATCTTTTTGCACTGAGTCACTGTCGCCACCGTCTCACCATCGACTCACTGATGCAGATACGTCCTTCTTCGACAGATCAGTCGCCTTTAACTTAAAAGCTGCGTCATCTGCGTTTCTTTGTGTGTTTTCCGTGAGGAGGGTGTGTGCATGAAGCGTAAAATAACTGTTCAAAACCCAATCAAACGAGCGTCTTCCTCTGCACATCCCCGTCTCTACTGCGCATGTCTCCTGCTGCCGTCATATCTTGAATCTTGTCAGTGTCTCATAGGATTTCAGCAGATTTCAGATTTCTGTTTTAGTGCTGACATCATCGATAGTTAATACAGCAACTTTATTTTAACTCTAGATCCATGTGTTCACCGCACTGTGTTGCCAAACAAATAATCCACCCATATATTAGCCGTTGTATAAGCTGCAGGGTTCAAAGTGTGAGAAAAAAGCGACTTGTAATCCGAAAATTACGGTATGTTGTTTCCTCATCAATAACATAGTTGGAGTTTTGTTTTATTTCGTTCACACATGTTTAACATACAAACCTGCATATTTAAGTTTCTCAAACTGAAAACACTGCTCCACCCTACAGGAAGTGCTCTATTGTGTTTTTCAACTCAATACTCCTTCATTAGAATCATTTGGACCATTTTAGCCCTGTCTAACCTCTTTTAGCCCCCTCTAATGAACAAAAGGTAAAAGGTAACTGTTAACTTGAACATTTCAGCATCTACATCACAAGGTAGAACATAGCATTTTGATTTTTGGATTACTAATTCAGGCTTACTCAGACATATGTGAATGAAATAAAGCACATCTCCAGATATGTGTTTGATAAGGTAAGGAATTTTATGCTTACTCAAATTTGAGTAAGGATGTTTAACCATTAAAGAAGTTCTTTTCAAATTGAAACCATTTTTGAAACCAATACTATAGATAGATCCCTGCTTCTGTCATGTATGTTCATTAACATGCACTGTCCCAATCAAATAAACACATAAATAAATACATAAATACATAAATACATAAATACATAAATTAATAAATACATAAATACACAAATAAATAAATAAATAAATAAATAGGTACAAACAGGATTAGCAATCTCCTACTATACTACTATGTTATTAGCACCAATAAATAATAATTTGGGATTGATATAGTTTAGTTATATAAAACTGCATTAGCCATTCTCGCAGTATGTTGTGTGTTCTGTATCATTACAGTTACTCCTTATATGTGATAGACTGGAAGTGACAGGGCATTACTTATTGATGAGGGTTAGTCATTCAAAAAGCACCATTCACCTCTTTCAAGGATACTCTGCCACCTGTATGTGACAACAAATAAGACACATCCAAACTAGTTTCTGGCCCTGGGTTTTTCTCTCAGTATTAGAGGAGCTTTGTAGCCTGGAGCAGCCTTCTCGTCCTCTGTCTGTCTTTCTTTCCCTCCCTTCACTTTTTCCCGTATGCAGGAGAATTCCCCCGGGAGGAGGTTTCACGTGCAGATTTGCCACATTTCCAGTCGATCCCTTAGAAGAGAGATTTTTAGATTCCTGGGAGCTAGACAATACAGGAATGATGTGGAATGAGGAGTGGGGCACAGACAGATTTGGCGGTGATCGACCGACCCTTGTGGAATAACAATGAGTCTCGGTGTCTCCTGCCGAGGGAAACACATGTCTGGTTAGCATGTTGATGAAGAAAGCAGAATACAGGGCATCTGTCAGTAACTGAAGTAGGGATGCGTTGTATTATCAAGTAAATTAGCCCAGGTCTAGTCTTAATTTGGAGTTGGATTAGTCTTGCGTAGCCTTGGATTAGTCCTGTATCTGTTCCTTATTAGCTCTGGTTTAAGTATCTGCCTTGGTTTGCCTGAAATGACCCACGATGTGACATTAAACTCTTAAAATCTCATCTATTATGCAGCTTTGACTCTTGTGAGCTTTAATTCAGGCTATAATGTTGTTACCTCCTCACACATTATCTTTCATTATTAAACTGTACATCTCCTAAACTGAAAATGCTCTGTTCTTAACATTAGCTTTTACATTTTATTCAGTAGAGGTGGTGATTCCAGGGTTGAAATCTTCCAAATGAAGGTGTATGGGGTTTAAAAACACAGTGGAGCATGACATGACCAAGGTGGAATAGAGTGAAAACACAACTCCAGGTGTGTTTCTGATGTGGAAGCAACATTATGACCCTTAATGCAAAGAAAAATAAAGAGAAAACCTTTAAGTAGTGATATAGTCCTGGACAAACTTTGCTTTAGTTCCATTTGGGTTTGATTTTGTACTTTTTTTCAACCCTATATGATTATGTGCATTTAAAACAATTTCTTTGACTGTTTTTTTATATTTGGACATTGGAGACCAGACAGGAAATAATGGAGAAAACCACAGGGAGACTTTTGATGAATTGCTAAATTGAAACTCAAACCCAAAATGTCAGGTAGCGTCTGAGTTTCTTTGTAGTTGCCACACGCTCTCCCAATCATACGCCATCTTTGTGCGCATGTTTGTTTGGAAGCAAATGCTTAATTCACTACAATCTACCCTTTTGGCTTTCAACTTATGTAAACAGCATTCTGGAGCGCCCAAAACACAAAATAAGCTACAATTGTTTGTCTGCTTTTTGAAGACTAGGGCTTTAAACTTAAAGCAGGGTGTGGGGAAACTGCTTCAGGGTATTTCCAGGGCAATCTCTCTGAGTGGCACTCTGCAGAATGCAAAATCATCACTCCAAATCCCATCCATCCTCTTCTTTGTTCCTCTCCGCCTCTATTTGCCTGCCCTCCCGCTCTCCGCTCTTTGTTGGTGGGCACAGTATAGCATGTGTGCGTAGAGGAGACGCCGCAATCAAAAAATAGATGGGCTGATTTGCGTTTTCAAGTATTGTGTTTTATTCGAGCTGTGAAATGGTCCAGGCTGCATTCGTCTATAGAATAGTCTTATGGAGGAGATGAACTCAGGTGACTTCTTCTGCAATGACCTACAAGGATCCCCATCTGTTATTTTGGATGCACCTGATGTTATATTAGCATGTGGGAGCAGATCTACTCAATATCTCGTAGCTTTGTGTTTTAATTGTGCAAAAACTGATGTAAACTTAACACATTTTAATATTGTATTGTGAGCGACATGCACTGGGAGAGAATAGGCTGCAAGATTTATCACAATCAAATCTAACACTGAGCTTTTATTTGTCGCAATTAGCAAATAAAAATTATGAAACACTATAAACGACAAAATGCCCTGCTTAAAATTTTGCTAATCCTTCAATTTAGGCATTTCTGTAACTTTTTCTGTCACTATTCTTTCCGACAGAATCCTGCAGCTAAAACATAAATTGCAAATGTAACAACAGAAAAAAATGCAATTATATCGTTTTCCAAAATGGCACAGTCGCAATATCCACCAAGATTTACTGTATCCCTGAAGTTACAACACGTGCTGGTTTGAGATGGATTCTTGGGCACAGTTGAGCCTCGATCTTGTGCGAAACTGTGGCGTAAATCTCCAATGGACAAGCATATTTATTTATATAGATACAAATCCGTGAATTCTCTTTTTCTTATACTTGCATAAGTCACAAAATGAGCTGACTTCTTTAATCTTCATGATTTACAGTGCAATTCAGTCTTTAATCAAAATGGAAATAGCCAGTACAGGCAAGTGCAATAAAATCTTCTATTTCCTTTCTTGTCCAGTCGTAAAACTAATCTGCTGTATATGACCCCAGGATCTGTAGACATGGGATAAATTGTCACGTGATTTATTGCAGGTAAAAGGTCTGGAAATTCATAGATATCTGTCAGAATGTTGAACTCCCAAATGAAAAAGCAAACTAGTAAATGAGGCACTTTTGAATAAGCTCATTCCAGATGTTGTGAAATTAATTTAATTCCCAAAAGCTTGTAAAAATGGATGCAATCTTCCTTTACTGCTCTTGCGCTGGAAAAACCAAACTACACCACAGCACTCTGCCAGGCTGAGATTTGGACCCTCGGGAGCAAAGGATTTTCATTGGCTGTCTGTGTTTGTTTTAAATAATCGCCTTCTTCTGTAGAAAGTATCTCGAAGGAAAAGACAAACAAAAGCTTGATTAGAAATACTAAATCGTTCGACTGGTCCTGAATGATTTATGAGTGAGCCATGCTACATTGAACACAAAGATGAAAGCTTAATGCAGCGACTAAACAAGCCGAGCACTGGACACTGATATAATTGAACTAAAGCTGGATAAGGACTAATCCAGAACTAAGATATGACCAAACCAAGTTTAAATTAGGACTCAAATCAAGACCAGAGCAGCAGTGTGACCAACAGGTATAAACACAGTCATAATAGTGAATACGATTACAGCATAGTACTGTATATAGTGCTGTGTTTTGTTTGATATTTGCATTTATCACTAATGCTGCATTTACTTCATGTCTCTTTCCTGGGCACAAAAAGCGTAACCCTTTATGTCTATGAAACCCGTCTATTCTAAAGTTCTTAGCGGGGTAGTTGTTTCTAACTAGAAAATAGGTTGATATTGATGGTTGATATTTTGTTTTGGTCGATCTGCTGCCTAGAAAATTCACACAAAGCTTTATATTAATACTTCATTACGAAGACATAGCTGCACAAAACGTGACTCGCAGTTCTCTTAAAATTTTGTGGTAAAAAGAGACTGTGGGTGAGTTTGTAGTAAATTTAAATTGGATAATTTGGATAAAATAATCAAAAACATCTTCACATATAGGCCCAAAAATATCGGCTTGGGTTATCGGTTGCCTTTGATTCTAAACTATAGGGGCATCGGCCATGGAAAAACCCATAGCAGTCTCTACTGGAAAGCTCAAGGCTGAAGTAGTAGAGAGTATTGCAGTTCATACTTGTTTTCTT
>KN496546.1:0-11438 GCA_000787155.1 Scartelaos histophorus | reverse complement strand
TTCCTGCAATCTTTCTTAACTCTCCAACTGAATCGATAAATCATTACCGGCGCAACAATTCTATATTAAGTGTAAACATAGGTTCAACTTGACCATACGCACAAATAAACACATTTTATTGGAATCTTCCACTGTATAATAGGGCTGAAACAAGTTTATCGATCACTTGCAACGAATCAATTATTGAGAAAAGCATCAACTCATTTAGTAATAGAATAATCACTTCTGGACTCTAAAATGTGCCAAAAGAACAGATTTTATGATTTAGGCAAAGTAAAAACTGCTTAACAAAATGACACAGGGAACATTTTATTATAAGTTATTTGCAAACATTGTAAATTCAAGTCAAATTTAGTAAAAATCTCATTCAACTAACTGATTAAATGAAAAGAATAATCACTAGACTAATCTATTCACCAAAGTTGCAGTCCTCCATCACTAGAGAATTGGTTCCAGCAACATATCGCAACATTGCAGTCCTCCATCACTAGAGAATTGGTGCCGTATCGCGACGTATTTCCTATTTTGCGACACAATTGGTTTAAAATAAGCTGTTTCTTTGCGTTAGAGGAGAAAGTAGGCTACGTGTAAGTCTACTGGAAGTATTATTTTGACAATGGCAAGAAATAAACCACACCTCTCACAGCTGACCTCATTTCCTTAGCTTACATAAAAGGGCTTAGTAAAGACACACGGAGACGATATGTAGCTTCTTAAGGACGCTTACAGTGCACATGACAGGTCTGACTACTCATTTTACTCAAATGTCGTCAAACACAATTATATTTAGGAATTTACAACGAAAAAAAAAACCTAACCCTGATTCAGTAAGGTGTATACATGTATTTCCTGGTTGGACATGGCCTGCAAATATGACATAACAGAGGTATTTCCATAACTGTTACTTAGCAACCATAGTCTTATAAAGTACAGCAGTATTAGTTACGATTCAACTAAATAAATGACAACGCCTTTATATTGCTTTTTGGGTGGAGGGTCCTTCAAATGGTTTTCTGCATGAAAATATTCTTGCTTTGTCTGGAATGTTCCACAGTATGGCATTAAACCTTTCAATCTTTTTCTTTTTCTAGGTGTATTTCTGAACTATATAACCTGCAATTGAATAAGTGTAATGCGGAGCTGTTTAATGTTATACGGTGGGACATTCCGGGCAGAAAAATTACATATCAAGAAGTTGATGGATCCCCAACCGAAAAGTGACACAGTGTTCCCTTAAATGTTTAAAAATTTGTGTTGCTTTTGTATAAATTGTTTCTGCACTTTGGAGGGAATTGTCAGTGTTGATTCCTTATCAGAACTGACTTATATTTCCTGTATTTCTGTACTTTTCTTCAACTTTTTTCCACTAACTGGCACAAAATTGATGTAAATCTACGATAAATACTGACTAGAAGTTCTATTCCCCCAAACTAAGTAATAATTAGAAAAACATGAAAACCTTGCAACTAAACTACTTATTTTGAAATTATTATTATCACCATTTATATTTTTGTAATGTGTTATTATATTTTATGGTGATGCGTGAGCTACTGTGTCCAAATTTCCCTTGTGGATCAATAAAGTTTGTGTAAGTCCAAGCCTGACCTGCCATATGCACTTTAAAGCAGATTTTTTGGTTAAAATATCACGACATAAGCATGATGGGAGTCAGAATGAGCCATAAAGTTGATTGGCAGGGGGTCGGTATTGCCCATTGGAAGGTGAGAACCAATGAGGGACTCCATAGCGCCTGGTGTGAGGGAATCCTGCACAAAGTGTTCCAGCGAGCCACCTACGTCTCCTGCTTCCTCGCGCCTCTTCCCTTGAGGCTATCTCTTGTATGCCAAACTCCTCCCCTGCAGCCTCGCCGACGAGCCACAGCGCCGACGTGTCCGAGATACGGCCAAATGTCCGAGCTTCCTTTCAATCTGCTACCGTGATAACAGTGGATTTTTGAATGTGCAAAAACGGATCGCGCGAGCCAAAAGCGGTTCGGAGCCGACAGGTTAGTGTGCGCTTTGTGTTCCTTTTCACAGGTTTGCGGTTCGGCACAGATGGTGCACCAGAATTTCGGGCCGTGCTCCGAAAACCAACAAATTACCCTCTGTACATCCATGCAACACTCGTTCTGGTACGAGGCCAGGGCCGCTCAATGCCAAAACACACGCCAGTCAACTGTTTGTTCATTGATACTTTGCAGCTGATGGGAGGGTGAAGCAAACTGGAGGCACTGCTCTGTTTGAAGCTCTGTTATTCAAGATAAGCTGATTAAATAACATTAGAAATCACAAGATAGCTAGCATTAGCCAAGCATTTTTGTTATTCTTAACTATTTTGTTGAAAACCCAAACAGCAAAACAGGGTCATGACATTTTTGGCACTGTTTGCTAATGTGTGCATTGTGTTTCCATGGCAACAGCTGAAAATTCCTCCACAGACATACACGCCGAACACCTCCTCAAGCGTAAAGTATCAATGGCATCGTCTTGTTTTTTAACGGACTTACCTTTTCTGCCATGATCATCGAGGACCCGCCGTGGATGCCCAGGATGGGGATGAGCGTCTGCGAGGAAATAAAATCCAAAATCTGCGCCACCGCCTCCTGATCCGTGCCGTCGCCGAAGACCACGCCGTGTATCTTAGTCCCGGACATGAGGTCGCACATGTGGGTGATGATGCTCTTGGGGTCGGTCTCGTTCACCAGCAGGGTCACCACGTTGACGTCGATGGGGTCCTCTTTGCTCCACAGCGCCCGGATGTCCCGGTCGGAGATGTAGCGCGTGCGTCCGAGGATCACGGCAATGTTCAGGACGGGGACCTTCTCGGAACCCGTGCGCTTCTGGGCGGCCGCCGGGTGGGCCACGACGAGGAGTACCACCAGGATGGCCCAGCATAGTAGTAGGATCCTGCAGTACCCTCTTCTGCTCCTCCTCTTGCTTCGCTTGGTGCTGTGGGACATCGCGCCGAACCTCTTCATCCCCTGCGGAGAAGAGAACAGGGATGAGTTGAAAAGACGGAACGATATCGGATGAAAAAAGGGGCGAGATCGGGGGAGGTGAGGAGTGGAGTTTGAAGTGCGGACAAGATGGTGGGAAGGGAGAAGAGACAGGAGAAATAAATAGTTAATGTAAGGCTCTGTCGGTACGAGTGTTCAAAGCCCACGTTGGCTCCTTGTCTCTGCGGAATTATTAAGCACATAAACCTGGTGCGGTGGGAGATGGCCTTGAGAGGAAGCAGCAGAGGTGCGGCAGAGAAAGAAGAGATGACTAACTAGTCTGCTGAGCGGTCACGATTCAGGAGATTTCATTTGGATAAACAGGAAAAAGGAAAGTGAACCAACTGTTTTGTGTAATTGGGAAAGGCTGGTAAAAGTCAGGCACAAATCCGGAGGGAATGTGTCATAACATGTGCTAATTGGGTTAGTTCTTACTTCATAGGGGGTAAGGGAAGGCAAACAAACGGAAATACATATTCATAATTATAACCTGTCTGGCCTTTCTATAACATTTTAAGGAAAAACATTAACTTTTCTAATGCACGATTTGAAATAACTTACTTTTCTTGTTTAAGGATGCACCATAATTTTTATGCTCACTACCTTCTGTCTCCATGATGTTGTTTTTGCCTGTAATTAGGTCTGTCACAATAAATACTATATCAACTTTTAATGCATGACAGACGGAAGAATATTTTTTGGGGGCAAGTATTTATCGTGGGTACTTTTTCTTGCGCTAAGAGGGAAATTTGGGGTATTTACTTCGATAAAGTATGTGCTAATGTGCTAACTAAGTGCTATTTATTGCAGTTTGTGGAGGGACTATTCTGCTTTATGGTTTTATTTCAAAATTATTGGTTACCATCTATATTTGCTTCAATATATCGTGCCTAAATCTCCATGGGAAATGAAAGCATTTTTTTCAACTCTAGACCTTCCACCAGAAAAGTTATGAAGTGCACCTTTAAGTTTATTTAAAAAAGAAAAGCTTTAGAAATGTGTTGCCAAGGCGCGTCAATTAAAAATCTTTTGTTCAAGCACCGTTCTAAAAAACCCACATTTTCTGAAATTAATTCCCCTTTTGTTACATTTCAGGCAGATTAATTGGTTCAGAAGAGACCTGTTTATTACATTCACAAGACTTCGAGGAACTGTTTGAGGAAATATTTGGATGATTTCAGCGCAGCGGCACAGCGGTTCATGCTTAACGGCAACGAGTTCTTGGGTTCTAGTCCCTGGAAACAGATGCAAGACCCTTTTCTTGGCCTACCACTGAAGCATTCGAAGCATTTCAATTTCAATTATTGTTTCAAAATGTATTTAATTGTCATCTTAGAGCGGTATTTGCACACCCAGAGCTGCAGAGCCCGTGCACAGAGCAGATCATTGAGTGTCCTGGAGGAAAGTTTTGGGCTTTACATAAAAACTACAAAGAAACATTGGGCTAATAATAGCTTGGGATGCCAGATAAGAGTTCTCTTGTGTTTTAAAAGTGTCACTATAGACTCCTCGGTGTAACTGAGCAGTGGAGATGTACGTAGATAAAGAATAACTGTGAAAAAATGTGGAATTGTTGCATTCTTTCAGAGACACACTGCGGTTGTTATTTGAGATTTAAAGGTGAAATACGCAACTTTTGGAGGACCAGCTTGTTTTTTCTGATGGTAAAGTGTTTAGTTTGTCTGAAATGTTTCACAGTGTGGCATTAGCGATATCGAAGTAAGCTCGCTGTAAGAATCCATGTCATCCAAGGACTTTTTTCTCCAACAAAAATACTCGTAATTGAATAAATGTATTGCGACTGTAGACCGTTTCAGGATATGCAATGACATTTCCACAAAGACGTGCAGATGGTTCACAGAAAAGTTACAGTGTCCCTTTAACCTCCTCAAAGTCATGAAAGACTTGCACAATGCACATTTTGATCCAGGCTTATTCAACATTTTCAGAGCTTAAGGAAGGAAGGAATACACAATACTAAATGCCAATTCCGATACTGCAGTAATGATTAAAAAAACTCCTTATTTAGACAAAAGAATGTGATTTTCAATTAGAAATCATAGTATTTTCTTCTTATTGTATATCCATGGGAGTTGACTAGGCTGTGAATGTGACTTTAGTATTTAGACTTTACTAGTTTTAGCATCTATTAGCATGTGATTTTTTTGACAACCCAAGATGAAACCAAACAACTAATCCCACGCATTTCAGAACTCGCTTGCAGGTCTAGCGCAAGTCAACTACATATCAAGCCAACGCAGACAGAATACTGCATTATCCTGTATTACTAAACTAATTGCAGCCACGCATGATTCGCTAATCGGGACTATTCAGATTACCGCGACGGCTTCTTTTCCTCCGAGCTGTAATTGTAAGACTGATAGGGCTTCTCTAGAGGAGCGTGAAATGCCTGTGACTCTGTCTTGGCTGAGGCGCTCGGTGTAGGTGTGCGGCGTTCGGCATGAGCGGAGTCACAAGCGCATGAAGCATATGGTCACATCATGTACCCACGTGGACTTAACCATTTACGCCCCTTTGCCCTCCCCTATGTACTGTACAAACACACACCGCACACTGTGTTTTTTGCATTAACATTGTGTCTGTTGTTGCATGACTGACTCCCAGATGCTCTCGTATATGCTGCCTGTAGATGCTCCATAGCAGAAAAAACGACTTATCTTATGTCTGTTTATTTCCACAAGGAGCTCAGGAAGTCAGATCCAATGGCGACTGGTTTGGTTTACCAGTTTATCCAGTGAAAAACATGGAAAAACATCTAGAGATTTTTCTTTTAAGCATTGCAACATTTATAATTCCGGTTTTAAAGAGGATTCTGTTTGACGTAAAAGTGCAGTATGTCACTTTTCTGGTGGGAGAGGTCCTCCACTTTGTTGGACAAGTTGGACATTTCAGCCCGAGCATCATCATCTCCATGGAAACAAGACTCTCCGTCAGAAAAGTCCATCTTCAAATCGCAGTTTCGATCGAGATAGTCCTAATAAAAAGATTCAAACATCCAAGTATCTCCAGGCAAAGTTCTCCCACAGGAAAATCAAACCTTTCCTCTCTACGCAATAATTACTGGACTATTCAGCTGAAACTGATTTTTCTTTTAAGCATTGCAACATTTTTAATTCCTGTTTTAAAGAGGATTCTGTTTGAAGTAAAAGTGCAGTATGTCACTTTTTTAATGGGCGAGGTCCTCCACTTTGTTTCCATGGAGATGCTGTTGGATTGTCTTGAATTTTCCACACTATGGCTTTAAAATTCTGCATTTTTCATTGCTTAAAGGGCTATTTTGCTAAGTTACTCAAGTTATTGCATTCTTTCCGATTGTGACCTTGCGCTCCACATCGCAGCCTATGTAACGCCCTTATACGAGCTCTTCATTTCGGTATGAGGTGGACGTGGTTTTCGCTCGTGCCTCTGACTGCCATGTGTCCTTGTTAAGGGTCCATTACATCTGTGGCGTTGAACCAGCGAAGGGCCGTGAGCCAAGGAGGCGTTTGATGTTGGTAAACTCCTCTGAGAACAAGTGTCTTCTGGATCAAACTGCACTCAAATAAACAAGACGACATTTACGCCTCGAGCGCAGATCAATGCGGCACAAGCGCGTCTCCAAAATAGAAAGGCTGTTTTAGGGGAAATGTGGCGGGCTTGGTAATAATATAAAAGTATAATTTTTGCATAAATCTATATATTATTAGTCTGTCTACTTCAGTTCAAATTGAAAACTATGCTATTCCACTTTGTGATGTCATGTTGTGGTAGTTTTCAAGTTAACCTCATACCAGAGATCTGAAACTACACAGTGTCCGAAGGTGTGGCACTCCGAATAAATGAACGTGAATTCTACCCACACTCGGTTTCAAAGGACGGTTTATGAACGATTTCAAAGGTTATGAACTGTACTGTGGGTTAGGAAGCACTCACAGTCTTCATATGCATATCTACAGAAACTAGAAGGTCTAAGCTTTAACATGATGCATCACACAAGCATGTGGGTTCAAAGATTCTCTTTTTAATAAGCTATGACATTTGGGTATGTCTTACCGTTGTGCACACACCCAAATGAGGCGGGTGTTAAGAGGTTTACAACTACCTTTTACCTTTAGCTCAGTATAGACTGGCAATTTCAGGGCTGAAATTATCCAAATGATTCTAGTGAAGGTGAATGGAGTTTAAAGACACAGTGAAGCACCATGTGACATCACAATTTGGAAAAGTGTGTTTTAGAGAAGAACTGAGCCTAGATATACAGGATTTGTGTGTTAAATGTGTGTGAAAACTCTAGGGGAAACGTAACATCAGATCAGAAAAAATAAAATACTGCTTTTTATACTTTAGTTATACATCTTAACCTTTGATCTATTTATTTTTAAGCATTCAATTACAGAACAGATGGGAAGTCAGAAGTCCACACCAAAAAAAAGTGAATGGTGTTTGTTTCTGTGGGCTAAGATTTGTCATACGTAGTTATGCTGTTATGAAATGGGAGAGTCCAGTGGAAGGCTCTATTGCTCCGAAGCTGAATAATACATGTGGGCTCACTGTGTCATCCTGTGATTCTGAAAACACGAGAACACCCCCTCCTATCCCCCTCCCCCCGTCCATCTGAGCAGAAACAGTCCCACTCGTGAATCATCCCTATTGCCTGGACCGATGCTTAAAAAGACGACGCTTCGCCCTTAAAAAGTTGCGCTCGTGCGTTGCCAAAGTTACTTCCTTGTAGGAGTTTGAGAAGGAAAAAAAGCGGGATTTTAGTGATGTTTTAACACCAGGGCTCTGTTCAAAGTTCACCTAAAATATAAAATGCATCGAGAAGCATTAACATTTGAAAGAAGTCTGAAATATGAATTGCTAAACTAATAAAAAAATGTATTTGAGGAACGGTTTCCTCACAAAATCGGACGAAATATTTATTATTTTAAGTTGTGCAGTGCAGTTTCTGGTGGAGGTGAATGGAGTTTAAAGACACAATGAAGCACCATCACAATTTGGAAAAGTATTTCTGTTTGAGAGAAGAACTGAGCCTAGATATACAGGATTTGTGTGTTAAATGTGTGTGAAAACTCTAAAGGAAACGTAACATCAGATCAGAAACAATAAAATACTGCTTTTTATACTTACCCTTTCTTTAGTTATACATCTTAACCTTTGATCTATTTATTTTTAAGCATCCATGCTTAAAAAGACGACGCTTCGCCCTTAAAAAGTTGCGCTCGTGCGTTGCCAAAGTTACTTCCTTGTAGGAGTTTGAGAAGGAAAAAAAGTGGGATTTTAGTGATGTTTTAACACCAGGGCTCTGTTCAAAGTTCACCTAAAATATAAAATGCATCGAGAAGCATTAACATTTGAAAGAAGGAACGGTTTCTCACAAAATCGGACGAAATATTTATCATTTTAAGCTGTACAGTGCAGTCTGGTGGAGTTAGTGATGTTTTAACACCAGGGCTCTGTTCAAAGTTCACCTAAAATATAAAATGCATCGAGAAGCATTAACATTTGAAAGAAGGAACGGTTTCTCACAAAATCGGACGAAATATTTATTATTTTAAGTTGTGCAGTGCAGTTTCTGGTGGAGGTGAATGGAGTTTAAAGACACAATGAAGCACCATCACAATTTGGAAAAGTATTTCTGTTTGAGAGAAGAACTGAGCCTAGATATACAGGATTTGTGTGTTAAATGTGTGTGAAAACTCTAAAGGAAACGTAACATCAGATCAGAAACAATAAAATACTGCTTTTTATACTTACCCTTTCTTTAGTTATACATCTTAACCTTTGATCTATTTATTTTTAAGCATCCATGCTTAAAAAGACGACGCTTCGCCCTTAAAAAGTTGCGCTCGTGCGTTGCCAAAGTTACTTCCTTGTAGGAGTTTGAGAAGGAAAAAAAGTGGGATTTTAGTGATGTTTTAACACCAGGGCTCTGTTCAAAGTTCACCTAAAATATAAAATGCATCGAGAAGCATTAACATTTGAAAGAAGGAACGGTTTCTCACAAAATCGGACGAAATATTTATCATTTTAAGCTGTACAGTGCAGTTTCTGGTGGAGACGTTCTTGCACTGCCTGGAATGTTTCACTGTACTGTATTAAAATCTTTTATTTATTAATTATAGATGTTTTAATTGCTCCAAAACAAGCATTTTCACTGCGAACAGGCTCCACAGATTTAACCAAAATAGATAAACATAATGCCATAAAGTTGGACATTTCAGCCCAAGCATCATCATCTCCATCAGAAAAAGTCCATCTTCAAATCGCAGTTTCGATCGAGATAGTCCTAATAAAAAGTTCAAACATCCAAGTATCTCCAGGCAAAGTTCTCCCGCAGGAAAATCAAACCTTTCCTCTCTACACAATAATTACCAGACTATTCAGCCGAAACTATTTTGATCTCGGCTATTATACTTAGTCACTATTAATAGCTGCGTATTCATAGGTCACGCGGAGAGAAAGTGCTTCGCCTCAGCACTTCAGAGAGGTTACCGCAGAGTTCCACCGGGGCAAGGGAATCAAATGAGACAAGCCGAATCTGACATTTGAACGGCATCGAGTGGGACGGCAAAATCTGAGAAAATATTCTAATTCTGATTTATAGTGACTCGAGGTATTTTTAAAAAGAAGGATTTGACTCCGGGCGCATTAACATTTGAAAGAAAAGGTTCATATTACACTGTTATAATGTTTCTTCATCACAAACAGACCTGGAGTTGTGTTTTGTTTCATTCATTTTGCATGTTTAACACACAAATTCTGCATATTTAGGCTTTTCTAACACGGAAAACACCATTCAATCTTGTGATGTTACTGTGTTTTTAAGCTTCATACACTTTCACAAGAATAATTTGGATAATTTTAGCTCTGAAATTGCCGATATCTACCCAATAAAAGGTAAAAAGTGGTTGTTAAGGTGGAACAGAGCATTTTTGGAGATGTGTGAATGAAATAAAACACAACTCAACGCATGTTTCTAACTTTCTACCATATCTAAAAGTTTACAAGATTAATTTTGCGTAATATAGGACCATTAAACTAATCCAAGAATCCATGTATGTTGGCATCTAAACTACAAATACAGCAAGATTTTCTATTGTCTTTGAAAACTGTGCCAACTCATTTTACGACTTTGTGCCGTTTCGTGCAGGATTTTTGGCTAACACATACAAATGATACAGCTAACATGAAGATTCGAGATGCGATTAAACGAGACATGACTCCGACATTGTTAATTAGAATAGAAAGAATAATTCCACCATTTGGATTCCGGTTCGATTTCAGCCGGGCTTCCGAGCGAATGACGGAGTGTGCGGCGAATGCGATTGTGAACAGACAAACTAATTGGACTCCAGCTGGTAAAGGAGTCGGCGATGAATTGAACTGTGGGAATTATGGATCGGTGTGTGGGCTATAGACGCCGGTGGTGGAGAAGAGAAAGATGGAGAGACTGAGGAGGCTGATGGTTCTACTGCTGCGGGGGAGACTGGTTATATGAAAAGACTGAGAGAAGAATTGGAGAGAGAGTGCTTTTAAAGGTGCACTATGGAGCTTTTTGGTTTGGGGTCCGTCACCTGCTTGTTTCTATGGATAAGTTCTGCTCTACCTCACTTTCATTTAATTACAGGTGGTTTTATAGCACAAAAACGCCAAGACAAACAGGCATCCTGACTGTGAGCAGGGTCACCTCTCCACAGATCTAACTTGGAACTGTTTTGGTCTCCATGAAGATAGAAAAGTTTGAAACCATAGTGAAGCATTCCAGACAAAGCAATAACATCTCCACTGAGAAAAGAATTTGATGGATCCTGTTCCATAAAGTGACAGAATGCACCTTTAAAAAGGCCTAAACCAGATTTGAGACTAGTATTTGTGTTGCATTGACAGAGTATCGGGAAGTGCACACATGCTAGTTGTTATTAGAATTAACGTGATACAAACTTTGCTTTGGCCTCACTGCGAGAAACACTTATAAAGTCATTGCTGTGAATAGTGAAGAAAAACTACTGCAAACCATTTGAAATGAACTAGTTTTGTTTTTCACATGTTCAGAAAGTAAAAATGATGCACAGCACCTATGGATGATGCATCATTTGATGAGAAGAGGTAAGAACCGCAGTCTTCCACGTTGCTTACCACCATTTTAATAGTTACCCAGACAAAGCAATAACATCTCCACTGAGAAAAGAATTTGATGGATCCTGTTCCATAAAGTGACAGAATGCACCTTTAAAAAGGCCTAAACCAGATTTGAGACTAGTATTTATAATTAAATGTAGATATTTTTATGAAAGTGTTGCAATGACAAAGTATCAGGAAGTGCACGCATGCTAGTTGTTATTAGCATCAACGTGATACAAACTTTGCTTTGGCCTCACTGTGAGAAACACTTATAGAGTCATTGCTGTGAATAGTGAAGAATAACAACTGCAAACCATTT
>KN496545.1:0-12252 GCA_000787155.1 Scartelaos histophorus | reverse complement strand
GAGGGAGACAGAGAGATAGCGAGAGAGAGAGAGAGAGAGAGAGACTGAAAAAGAGATGGAGAGAGACAGAAAAGGGGATGGAGAGAGAGACAAATGGAGATGGAGAAACAGAGAGAGAGAAAGAGACTGAGAGAGAGAGAGAGAGAGAGAGTTACAGAGAAAAAGAAAGAGATAGAGGAAAGCCAACAAGGAAAGAAAAAAAAAATCTTCCTTAAAATCAGTCTTCAGTTAAAGAACGTGTCTCACCCTCGATGTAAAAACTGTGTGTCCACGGGCAAGACACTTCCTCCACTCACAACATGATGAAAGAAAGAAAAAAAAGAGACAAATGGAAGAAGTGAGTAAGATGAAAGGAATGAAAGCGAAAGAGAGAAGACAGAGAGAGAAAGGTTAGGGAAGAGAAACAGAAATAGAGCAAGGAAGACTAAAAGGGAGGGAGAGAAAGAGAGAGGAAAAGAAAGAAGAAGGAATGAACTGATTGGGGCCTGGGCTAATTAGAGCGATAGGTGTCCATATAATGAGCCTAATGAGATACTTTGGGTGTAATTAATAAAGAGCATTTTTAACTATAAGTGGAAATTACACAATCGCCTCTCACTGCCACAAGATTAGGTCTTTAACTGAGGGCGGATTTTTTTTCTTTTTTTTTTTACACCCGATGCCCTTCCTGTCATCGGCCATGTTGTGAGTGAGAGGTAGTATTTTTTTGAGTGGAGTTTGCATGTTCTGCCTGTGTCTGGGTGGGTTTCTGTATAATAGGAAGAATCCTGTGGCAGTCTGTGGATATTTAACTGCACTATTGTTGGTACTACACATATAAACTCCATTTTATTTTGCATTTTAACATTTCTTTCCCAGATAAAGGCACACTGTGTAACTTTTTTCTCATGGAGGAGCTGCCACCTGCTTGTCTCTCTGAATTGTTATTGCTTTACTTGTTCTTTTTTTTGGCATTAAATATACATCTCTTAAAATATAGACATGTTTTTTCTTTCATTTTAGTTTTCTATTGCATTGAAAAATATATAAAACATGTGTCCAGGCTTGCATCTCCACAGACCTGACTCTTATTTGGCCTGGATGAGGGCCTCTTCTTCCTGCTGGTTTCCATGGAAATGTCCCTCTGTTCATTATGTTCCACAATATGGCAGGAAATGTATCTCCATGGAGAATGTTTTTTATAGTCACTAGTCCTTCTGGACTTATTGCCTCATTGCTGCAGCCCTAGCACTTCTTTTTTTCAATTTAAAATTTTAATACAAAATTTGATACAGCAATGACTCTAAAATGTAATGTAATAGAATGTAATTTTGAACACAAACTAATACGTATCAAGACCATTGTGAAAGTATTTATGAAAGGTTCAAATTATGTTATTCTATTTTCTATATCCTATATCGATACTTGTATTTTCTACTGTCTCTTTCCATATTTGTTTTGTTTTATCAATTTGTATCTCTGTATCACTTCAAAAGTAATTTATTTAGTACAGTTTTTTGGTGTAATAGGTGTGCTGACATTTTCTATCTCTATGTGCTACCAGGTCTAATTACAGGCCAGATCTGTGGAGACGCGACCTCACTCACAGTAAGAAGGTGCTTTTTCAAGGTATTTTTGAACAATAGAAACACCTCTAATTCAATAAACGCAAATATACAAATTTAATATTGTACAGTGGAACCTTCAAAGCAAAGCAATAAGCATGGAGACAAGCAGATGACGTCTGGTGAGTTCCACAGTGCCCCTTTAACAACCTATGAGTACGTTTGATTCTCAGACGATTACTTAAAGGTGGTATAGAGGATTTTTCAAAGAACGAGGAGCACAGCGACTGTTTGTCCTTTTTCAAATGCTGCACATGCCTGAAACCTGCTTCCCGACAATTCCCATCACCTCCTTACGCCAAACCTTTTACAGCCGCTGCTCTGTTGGTTTGGCTGTTCCTATCCTATTCTCTTTTACTATTTTCATAACTGCATTCAGAGTTTTAACAAAGTGGTGAGTGTGAGAGTAATGTATGCTATGTAAAATCTTGGCAATTACTTTAGATTTGCATTTACATTTTTAATGAATTAGTTTATCCTAGAAAACAAGCTCCTCGTCGCTGCACAGGACTTGTAAATACAACTGACGAGCTACTAATACAACAAGCAGAAGCAAACAGACTTTTTCTTTGCATTGAAAATCACGTTTTCAGATACATGATATCATATTTGTGTCCTGAAAAACATCTATCAAGCTCATGGAAATAAAGTAGGGTTTCAAATGATAAGCAGAAGTTTCCTGTCCAAAAGTAATTTAGCTCCAGCGCGTCAGTCTTTAGACCCTCGTCTGCTTCAGTGACGCCATCGCTGGAATGAATCTCCTAGAATCACATTCGTTTGGCTTCGCTCCTTTACCTTTTTTCTTTTCCTTTCAGTGACCTCAAAAATGGACTTTCTTTTTCGGTGAACTGGTCGTGGCTTCTTGTCATTGCAACAAACTTTGTGCAAACTGTGAGGAAGCTACAGCTGGAAAAAGCTGCTAAGAATCACTGCATTGGTTTAGTAAACAGCGTCTTGCATCTGTGGAGTGTGTAAGAGCCAAATGTAAACCACATAATCCCAACGCGCCGAAGAGTCAGTTATGCTAGAAGTGTAGGGAGTTTGACTGAACCCAACAGCCAATAGAAAACCAGATAGAATCATTATCTATTGGTTGATGTTTATCTGGCCCCACCACGTCCAGAGTTGATGGATTTTCATTCTTTTGATTTGATCGTCATAATTACAAGGCAGCTATCAATGCTATATCCACACAACCCTTAAAGATGAATTGTGCAACTTGGGTGTCAAATGTTTTCTCCATGGAGATCTTATTGCTTAGTCTGGAATGTCTCACAGTATGGAATTAAAGCTTTGTATCTTCATAAGACCAAACCAAACCAAGTTACAGGTCAGATCTGCAACGAGGTATTTCTGAGCTATAAAACCAATTGGATACATGTTAAGTAAAGCTATTTAAAGTAATACTGCGGAACATTCTAGGCAGAGCAGGTGACGGACCCCAAAAGGAAAGTTACACAGTGCAACTTGAAGTATTTAGCACTTCTACTTTAATGTACATTTGAACATGGTCAAGTATAGTCTATAATACCACACTAAATTCTTCTACAAGGGCCATACGAAGGTCCCTTATTTCCTTTTTATTACTGCACACTGTCCTTGGACCCAAATTCTCATAACAGCGCACGGAAATTACAATTTAGAAGGAGTTTTTCAAAAGTTGTTCCTGCTTTACCGTAAATTACATATTACCGAGATGGCATGATGGAGTGCGGCGCGCGATTTCAGAATACACCCTTCACCTCTGCAGTCTCTGGGCTAACTATGGCTTTTTTTTTTTCTTTTTTTTCACGTACCTTTTTCAAATTGCAAAGAGAGAGGAAAAATAAGTCGTAGAAAACAGGAAAAAACGGGGGGAAAAACAGGATGCACAAGAGGAAAGAGAAGAGCGGGGAGAGAGAAAGCGCTGCACTAATTTGTCTAATGCTGCTCGGTTCGCATTGTGATTCTCGGAGTATTTCAAATATCAATGGACATGACCAATCCCACAGCGGCGCTCAGTCACAGCTGTAATTTTCTTTGCCCTTATTACATTTAGTAATGAAAAAATATGAAAAAATCCACTCAACCTCCCTCGCTGGCCTCCATCCAAATCAGTAAATGGTTTGTGTTGGTAGAAAGTGCAGAGAAAACATGTGTGTGTGTCTGCAGTTCAGAGAATCATTAAAGGAATGGAGGAATTATCCAAATTGGAATTACAAAATGAAAATGGACCATCTCGCATTGTTCTGTACGTCTTGGAGGAGGACTGAGATCCAGGAGAACTGTATTAGACTTATGTCAAAGTTTGGAGATTTTTCGTTTTGTTTTGTTTGATATCTATATAAAAATATGAAAGCATTACCTGGTTTCGCGCTACAGCGTCAAACTGATCTTGCATTCAATTCCAAATGTTCTTTTTAAGCCTGAATTTGAACAGGAAATGTCAAACCTAGAATTAGTTACACTTCAAAAAGGTGCATTGTGTAACTTTTCTGCTGAAGTGTATGAAACCAGCTCGGTGGAGATGTTATTGCGTTACCTGGATCGTTAGGAATAAACATAACCGTATATAACTTAAATATCATGCATTCTTACTGTTAGCAGGATCGCCTCTCCACAGATCTGACCTGTAGATCCATTTTATTCTATACTGTGGCGCATTCTAAGCGACAAACATCATCCCCGTGGAGACAGAGTGGAGGAAAGTGAAACAGCGCACTTTTAAAATTGAGGTAAGGTCAATATTGTGTAAAAGAAAAGTCCAAATTTAGATGTTTTCACCTGGTTGATGGTTCTATCGCTGTAATGACTGGGCCTGTCCATATGAAACAAATCCAGGCACTAATCAACACTGAAAAACCAAAAAAGAGGGTTAATTTTATTTTATGTTTATTCTTTATTTTTTTAGATGATGAAAAGAATATGGCTTTTCCAGTGACGTGTATGAAACCTGCTTGTCTCCATGGAGATGTTATTGCTTTACCTGGATTAGACTTAGACTTAGTGCTTAGGTAAGAGAGAAATGATCAAAATGGAATTACAAAATGAAAATGGACCATCTCACATTGTTTTGTACGTCCTGGAGGAGGGTTGAGATCAAAGTTTGGAGATTTTTTTTAATGTATTGATTTTTTTTTAGATGATGTTGGCAGTTTTAAAGATGCACCGTTTAACTTGCTTTGACAAGAATGTTCCACACTCTGGCATTAAACTGATCTATCTTGCATTGACTCAGTTACAGATGTTTTTTTGTATGTGTCTAGAGACATATTCACATATGCACTTTGATTCACATCACATTTTTTATAATATTTACATTGCATTTTTATAGCACACAGCACCTATGAGACATGGGGGTGAGTTGTTATCCAGTTGTAGGGAGTATTATTGATATATCTGCACTGGGGCAAAACTCATTTTGCTCAAATAAACAGGAAAAACATCAGATATAGGGCCTTTAAATTGCTATTTTTCTGTCAAAAATCTTGTTACTCCCATACAGTAGTGGATGAAGTACTCAATTTTATTAGTTAAGTACACATACAAGGGGAAATGATTACTCACATGCAAAAATCTTCTTAAATAAAACAGCTGAAGTGCTTAAAATGGTACTTGGCAGAATTTTATTTGAACAATAAAATGATTAAATGTGGTGATTTTGATGAATAATTTAGCTGATTTTAAGTCAATTTAATTTAATAATTTCTTAATTTATCTACCTGTTATTGAGTTTTTTGTGTATTTTGTTTGCTCAAAGTCGGAACATTAACTAAAATTAAATGTGCTAAAAATGGTCTTTTCAGCAGAAATTTCTACTTTTCTGTCCAAATCTAAAAATGCAATTTAGTAGAAAGTACACATACCTGCTCTCAAATGTAGTAGAGTAAAGGTTAAAAGTATCAACTGAAAAGTGCACTTAATGTACAAATACCTAATAATTGTACTTCAATATTATATCCTTTTGTACTGTGTAATCCTCCACTACTCCCATAGTTATATGCATATATCATTTGAGAAAAAAATTAAATTAAATACAACTTATGTCCGTTAAAACCACAGTCTGTAACTTTTTAGCCTTAAAATGAAATAAAAGAATGTTGTTTTTTACCATTTTGATTGTTTTTATTGCACTAAAAAACAGAAAAAAGCCTGTCCTTTCTGGGCTTGCATCTCCACAAACCTGACTCCTCCCTCTTGCTTCTACGGAAATGTTGTCACTTTGGTTATAATATCCACGGAGAATGTTCCGAAGTGCGTCTTTAACTTTTCTATGAAATCATGTTAGAAACGCACCACCTCCGCAAAGTTACACGCTGTAGCTTTAAAATGATCTTTCCTTTTACCGGACTGCATTTGTGCCAATCAAACCTATTGTCAAACTGCATTGACTGGAACCATTCTTTGTACAAAATGATTTAAAAGACTATGCAGCGGTGAGTAATATTTAAAAGAAAAAAAAATACAAGGAACGCAATTATTCTCACGATGTAATCTCGCAATTAAGCAGAAGCGCACTGCGTTCTGACCCTCTCCGCTCCGCCGCTCTTAGCTTAATGTTCCTCCTCCCATTAGCACAATACTAAGCCAGAGCCGTTTGACAGGCCTACAATAGCCTACAAAATGGCCGCCGTGTCCAGCTCCTTTGCGCCAATCACATTTCCGTCCGGGCGAGCGCTGCTGACGGCTCTGACAGAATCAATGGTTCTTCTTTCCCTTCGCTTCGCCGCATCCTGTTCAAACGAGAATATGACGGGCCTAGAAATAACTGTTGTATATTTAAATGGACCTTTCAAAGCTTTTAATCATGTTATAGTTGTTTCCTCACACCGCTTACTCACCCGAAGTCGTATTTGGAGTCAATTGTGCGTGTTTGTATCTTATTTTAAAGACGCCGTTTTGGAGATCGACCCGTTTTCGTTGATACACGCCAACTGCAACGTACTTCTTAATCGGTGATACACTTAGAATTCGGCAGCGTCGCATGGTCATTTTGGTCCAAAATTTGTTGAATTTGTTGTTTGCTTAAAATTGCCAAATGAAAATGGACGATGGCATTGTTTTGTACGTTTGGAGACAGGTTGAGATCAGCGTGAACTTGCGCAAAGGCCTGGAGAGTTCGAGATTTCTCTGACCTGGCCAAAATTTTTAAATTTATATTATGTTTTTCTTGTTTTCAGGTTTATTACTAGTTCTCAGACTGCTTAATTCTAGTCTAGAGGTAGTTTACTCTAAGATAACACGACAAGTAAAATGATCTATCCATGTAGCAAGATCATTTCACTAATTTTAAGTCATTTTCTGATCAATTTAAGTGTTTATATCTTAAACTTTTTGCAGTGTTTAACCTTTTTAGCTGCATTATGACTCGGATACATCTAAGATTCATCAGTGTTGTATAGTAATTTTGGTGAAAAAACAACCAAACAAACAAACAAACAGAAAAAAACATGTCTCTCTTACATCCAGAAGACAGCAGCACTTTTTACAATTTGTGTTTAAATGCTACTACTCAAAGTCCCCACCTTGTTTAAAAGATCTTCTGATTCCATTTAGATCAGCATATAATTTACATCATACTGAACAACTATTTTTAAATGTCCTTACTATTAAAAAAAAAAAGAAATTGACTGCAGAGCATTTAACGTCAAAGCCCCAAATGAATGGAACAACTTGCCCTCCTCAGTTTCTGCTTAGGATCCACCTATTTAAGGCATTTTTGTTTTATGTACTTTTTAATGTACATAGAGTTGCTTTTTCCTTCAATAATTAACAAATATAGGTGTAAGGATGATAACTTCAGAGAGATGTATATATATCCTCGGATCCTGAACAAGTGTGAATATTGTCTGTGTGGTGTTTGTCTTTGGTTTGTTTGATTTGTTCTTTCTTTCTCTTCCGTAAATGCCATAAAAAAATCCACTTTTTGCTAAAGTGATGTGCAGCTCCATCAGAGGAACCAACAGCTGCACGGCTCTTTGTTGTCATGACAAAATGAAATGGCGAGTCCAAACTTTTGGCTGGTAACTTATATTTGAAGTAATTTCAGATGCTTTTCTCCATGGACATGTTATTGCTCGGTCTGAAATGTTACACCGTATGGTTTTAAACATTTCTATCTTCACGGCGACCAACCAGACACAGTTACAAGTCAGATCTGTGGAGAGGCGACCCCGCTCACAGTCAGAATACCTGTTTGTCTAGATATTTTTGAGCTATAAAACCACATGCAATTGAATAACTGTAAGGTAGAGCTGTTTAATGTTTAACTGTGGAACATTCCAAGCAGAAAAATACATATCCACAGAAAGAAGCAGGCGACGGGCCCCCAAACAAAAAGTTACACACCGCTAGTTTAAAGATGCACTGTCTGAAGTTATTATAAAAACAGACAGTGGACTTATGGGGTGTTCGTTTATTCTTTCGACTCGGACGGACCGACTCAGAACTCGGTCGAGCTTGGAATAGACCGAGCAAGATTCCCGAGACTAAATCCAAAATGGCTGCACCCAGTGATACTTAGTATAAACTGTTTTTATTATGTTTGGGCGCTTTGGTAGTTTAAATGATTGTATTATTGCGGCACTTTACTGCGTCCCTGTCACTCACTGCCTGTGGGTTTGGTAGTGGGTGTCGCCCGAAATGATTTACTATCACACGATACCAACGCATTCACTTCACTAATATACTGAATTATGCTTTTTATTCCTAATTCTTCCTCGAGGTTGTGTAGTTGAAGCACAGACTTATTTTGGAGCCTGGTACTTGGCCTTGTGGTTAGTATTCACGTTTTTCTGCGAGTCAGACAATCAAAACATAAAAACCGGCTAAAGCCCGGACATGACGTCATATCCGAGTCCAAGACAGAAGGATAAATGAACGCAGGGTTATTCTGACCTCAAGAGCTACTTATACAACATTTCTTTACTGGAGTAAGACTGGGGTATTTTTCCTCAAGTACGAAAATAATTGGGTACAAATCCTTCAGTTCAAGCACATTTTCTTTGAATTTGGATACACTTTTAAACTCTTAGAAAAGCATTAACGAGCCCATAATACGCTATTTTCCAATCTATGTTACTGTTACTTATTTCTAAATGAAACAAAACGCAACTCCAGGTCTCTTTTTGAGGAGGTAACAGCATTATAACATGGCTTAAAGCTCAAGAGTCAAATTTGCATAATATAGGACCTATAAAACAAACAAAAATATCCAAAATTTGTGTAACTATACCCTAATCCTTTTTATTTATTTATTTTGACAGTGTAATGAGAGTAATCTATTCAAAATGGCTGCCGTGACTTTGGGGTCTTTCCGCTGGTCGGTTCCATGTTTTATTCATACTGGACATATTTGATATTTTAATGTGGAAATGTGTGTTAATGTGCTGGGTTTTACTGTGATGATGTTGTATTCAGGATTTGGTTTAAAGGTCAGATGGAGGAAGCCATTTGAAGCAGGAGGAACAGAAAGGAAATGAAGAGAAATTATAACACAGATGGTAAACGCGAGGGACCATTGGGATCCAGAGTACACACTTCCTCAATAATGTGCCGAGATGTGAGTCTGGTCACTTCTGAGTCTCCCAGAGTTCAAATGGGCGTGACTGGCAGGTGGAGGAGCCAAACAGGGACACGCATGGTCAAAACAAATATGGCTGCTTATGAGGCAAAAACAAAGGACAAAAATGATCACGAGGGACTGAAAAACCATATGAATTTCTGCAGAATCAATAGACAGAGGCTGCACTCGCACTTATGCATGAGATAAGAGTCCTTTTAGGCTTAAACCAACTGCATTTCAGCATGGAAATATTAAGATATTGTGTCCTTAAATGTGATTACACAGTATTGAGTTTGTTCTGTATTGACATATTGCCAGAGGTTTTTTTGGGGGGGGGGATCTGACTAAATTACTTTCTTATAGTGCTACATTTTTGCTGTAAGTTTAGAGGAAGGAAACTTGTTTGTGTAACACAGTTGACATTTTCACTGTTGAATAACATGGGTGTGCTTCATATCGTAACAAATCGAAAGATCACTGTATTGAAATATGTGATATGTATCGTATCATGGCCTATGTATGGAGGTGTGTATCGTATTGGCAGCTTCTTAATAATACCCGGCCCTTATCACACTATTATCAGTATAAGCTATATTTGATCTGGCTTGTATCTGGGTCACTAGTGTTGGACATGTTACTTTGAAAAAAAGTAATTAGTTATAGTTACTTCTCCCAAAAAGTAATTGTGTTAGTAACTGAGTTACTCCACTATAAAAGTAACTAGTATCAGGATTTTTTTTTTTAGGGCTACGGTCCGATGGTGCAATTTATGTACATGTCACATAGCAGAGCATGGAAATAGAGACCCGGGGAGGGGCTGGGGGTAATAGCGCCCGCAAATCAACCCACGGTAGATTTTAGGACTGGGGGATGCACAGTCCTACAGTTTTCATCGTATGAGAGACAGTCAAGGATAACAGCTTCAGCCTCGGACTGTGGTCAGAGGACACAGGGGAGAACTATCTTCTCCAGAGCTGGAGGGTTGCAGCAGCCGCTCGTCCCTCAGGTTTAACTCCCTGTTCTGAACCTCACTGTTGTGGAGTGTGCCTGAGCCCAGAGGCCAGGCCAGGTTCTTGCTCATGAGTTTTGTGGCTTTATTTGCTGCAATGCATGTATATGACAAGCACTTGTACTGTCATTCACTTCACCAAACACACACACACACACACACACACACACACACACACACACACCCGTACACAATATGCACACACACACACACACACACGCACACACACACACACCCACACACACACACACACACCCGTACACTCCGCGGGCTCAAGTGTGTGCCCCAGGGGTGTGCACACGCTCACTCCCTCACACACACTCACTCCCTCACACTCACAGCACTCTGACTCTGTGCACATAGGAGCCACACATCTCACAACACAATGTGCAGTCACAGTGTGTTGGTAACAGTAACGCCGTTATAACGATAGAAAAAGTAATTAATTGCTGAAAAATGTATTCACTGTTATACTTAAACGCAGTTATTCCCAACTCCCCGCCCTTAAATCATGTTTATGGAATTTTAAATCAAAATCTTACAAACAATATTCCTTTAATAAACACAGTTCTGTTCTATTTGACACTCTCTCTTAACCACCTCACAAACGAACAAGACAAAAGTACATTGTTTATTGTGTTCATGACATTATCCTCTGTGTGATTGTGATCCCCCCCCAACACACACACACACACACACACCGGAGCACAGGAGGTGTGACAGGTGTGACAGGTGTGACAGGTGACACGTTAGAGCACACATCTACAGAAGGCAGAAGCAAAGGTTAAAGACTGAACTCATCATCAGTGCATCACCACTCCTCCATCGCTCCTTCCTCCTCCATTTCTCCCTCCCGCCTCCTCTCCTCCTCCTTCTTAATCCCTCTCTTCTCCTCTCTCCTCCTCCTTCTCTTCCCCCTGTCTCTGTCTTTCCCCTCTCTTCTCTTCTCTCCCTCTCTCTCCTCCTCCCTCCCTCTCTCCCTATCTCTGCCTTTCCGGTCTCTTCTCCTCTCTGTCTCTCCCTCTCTCCCCCATCTCTCCCTCTCTACTTCTTCTCCTCCCTCTCTGCTTTCTCTTTTCTTCTCCTTTCTCCCTCCCTTCTCTCTTCCTCCCTCCTTCTCCTCCTCCTCCTCTTCACACACGCACACACACACACACACACACACACACGTAGGACCGGTGTGTGCGTCCTAACACCTGTCACTTTAAATCAATCCCATAAACAGATTGTACGGTTTTCAGATTGTACAACGCAATGTCACACTCACAGATGGAGGCAAGAGGCATATGTATGTGCTGATTATATTGGGTTTACATAGGAAATAACTTAAAAACTAACACAAAGAAAAAAAGATTTAAAGACGCAAAAATCACAACTCAATTCTGCATTCCTCCCTTGCCTTATTATGGATTCTGTGTTCTAATTATTCACTATGATGAATTTATAAGCACTTTTTACAACTCTCAGAGACCAGAGCAAAGTTGTGTCGTCTCAGTAATGCTAACAACAACTAGCATGCCTCACACGCACTTCTGCTTTATAATTAGATAGTACACAGCAGACTTAATGTCTGCCTCACCCGTAATCATGACAAAAAAAGAAAAAATAAACTGTACTTTTTTGTACAATGGTTATGTGTTAAATGGTTATGTGTACAATGGTTATGTGTTAAAAATGCATTTGGAGTATTTATTGAGTAAAATTAGCTTATTTTGAGTTTTTCCGATCAAATCCAGGGCAGAAACCCCGGGTGAGGCAGAGTGAACTGTGTCTCACGTATGACGCATGATCCAATACAAACTGGTGATGATGCCGCCAGATTCTGTTCCTCAGCATCACCAGGATGAACTTTACACAAATATTCCTTATACACACAACTTTGTGCAGTCTATGTCATGTGTTTTATGTGTGTGTGAGATAACTATCCCTGCTGATCGCACAATAAAGAGCAGAGAAAAGTCAGCAGGTGAGGCAGGCAGTACTCCGCCTCAACTCAAGGGGGCGCACGCAAACAGGCAGGTGCTTTGTGCTGCTGCTTCAACAGAGACAATCTAAAGTCTAAATCTAAAGTGTTTTTATCGCTAGTTTAGAGCTGG
>KN496544.1:2255-13671 GCA_000787155.1 Scartelaos histophorus | reverse complement strand
GGCAACCCCGGGGTTCAAAAGCAAGGGGTGCATCCGCCACAATACCGCAGAAACGCACGGACTGTTGGAGCGTCAGGTTTGAAGTTGGGTTCTTTGCGCGCCTAATCTCTTAAACAGGTGTCGGCTGTGAGGCGCGCCGGTGGTGTCCTCGAAGTGGGTGTTGTGAAAAGTTATAGCTCATGAATTTGGAAGTGAAAGGAGTGAAATATTGCAGAAATTAAATATGGAACAGTTAAAGCTTTAAACAGGTTTTAAGATGTTTTGGTCTTTAAGCAGAGGACGAATTTCCCTATAACATTTGGAGTGCGAGAACCTTAAAATACCTTAACGTGTAAATGGAAGTTAAAAATACAGCAGTGGGAGCTTTTATAATGGAAGTTAATGGTTTAATTTTCAGTTTCGTTTAAAGCGATGTTTCTTATATTCTTAGAGTTTGGCGGCACATAGCAGCAAGTCATCAATACCCAGTTCAAAAGCGCATCACGAACTTTCTTTTTTAACTTTCCCCTTCACCTCTCTTCTCCTTTTGACCGCCTCGCACCATCGCCCACCACCTCCTCCTCCACCCCCGCCCGCCCCGGCCTTTATTTACCTGTCCGCACGCATCCACAGCCATAGGTGGAGCTTGGGTTACAGCTCTGTAGCCGTCCAGTCTAAATAATATAGCAGTGATGAATGGTGCGGCTAGATTCATATCCATCAACGGTGTCTTTTTTTTTTAAGGCGCATCCATCTTCCGTAAGGCCTCTCTTTGAACGGGGCGGAGAGACGCTGCACCGGCCGAGCCCCTGGGACAGCCCTGTGTTAGTGGGCTGGAGTTTGTCAGTCTGGATGTGTGGTGAATGATACACTACATCTGAGAATACAAGCCGGAGTGATAGGGAGAGATGGTTACTGACAGAGTAAAGAAGCAACTGAGTGTTTACGATTGATGATGTGAATAAAAGTCGGATTTGTATCTGAATTTGGTTTTGAGTCGAGTTTGGTGTAGTTTGGTAAGGTTGTCGAAAAAATTTACTACCAGACAACAACCCTGGTATCTGGTTGAACATTTCCTGTAGAGTCTGAAACAACAATAATTTGGAAAAAGGTGCTGCTTAAAAAAAAAAAGTCTAAATCGTAATACGTCATTTGCTTAGTATCGAAATTGAGATGGAGTCTTTTTTATTGTATCACTGTTAAGCTATATTTGGTAATATTAGGGGTGTGCATTGCTTTGAGTCTGACGATACAATACATATCCTGATCTGTATGAAATGATACGATATATCATGATATATCCCGATATATCCCGATACTTAAACAACAGATGATATATGCCGATACTTAAACAACAGATGATATATGCCGATACTTAAACAATTAAACAACAGATTATACATGCCGATTTATCAATAATTACTGCGCCTTCACGGGAACACAATTGTATGGAATATAATTTATCAAAATGTTTAAATCATATATCCTGATACTAAAATGAAGGGTGATATATGGCGATTTATCAATAATTACTGCGCCTTCATGGGAACACAATTGTACGGATAATAACTCACTAATGAATATTTGTTAAAAAATATTTTTAAAAATCAATTTGGATGCATTTTGAATCGATTTGAGTTACGATATATCACCGAAACAGTTTTTTCTTACACCCTTTGATAATATGTTGACATTTGATATGTTAGCTGGTTGTGGGTTCAATTCCCGCTACAGTCAACAAAAAAATCTATTTGAAAAATGCATGTTCTTCTTATAATACCATGTAATCTGCCCAAAATGAATGATTGCAAGTGGTGGTTTGCCTGATTGTTTAGACAGTTGTAATACCAGGTTATACAAAAGAACCAGAAGTTGAGTAGTTAAAGTCAAATTGAGTCACTGACGGTTACATTTCAACATAAATACCAGTAATGTTCAAAGTTTAGTCAAATGTAAAAGCAAAATGTAACACTACTCTGCAAATCTGCCCATATGTTTGTCAATGCAACCAAATACACAGAGCCATTACATGCTTGTCGGTCTCATTCCAAATTTATAGCAGTTATAATGTCAGCGAGTAAGCTTCATTATCCTGGCTCTGGTCTAAGTTTGATTCCCAAACTGGATTGTGTGCTGTGGGGTAGATCTACTCTTGGTGCTCCAGTTTCTGTCATAAATCATGAGGCACAAAGCGAGACCACAGTAAGCTAATCTCATGGTGGAGTTAGTCTTTGCCAGGATCCAGCTCACGATCAGCAGAGGGTCCCTGTGCTGCTCAGCTGTCACCTGCTGACAGAAAGAGGACAGTCTAACCTCACCTAATCTACTTTACACATTACCGGACAATGTCGAAAATATCTTCCACGTAAAACAGTCTATTAACCGAAAAAGGACGTGCTCAAGATTATTTGGTTAATCACTAATCGCGGTTGGGCCACAATATAAGTAACTAAGTAACTTTTTTTTTTTGGGTGAGGCTCTACTAACTGAGCTATAAAAGGTGCAAGACCAACTCGTTTCTATGGCAACCCCATGTTATGTCCAAGTTATTGCCTGGAAAGTTCCACAGTATTACATCATAGGTATCAATCTGCTTTCTGTATGACTTCCCATGTGTTTTTATAGTTCACGAATACCATGATAAACCTTTTACTGCGATTAAGCTCGCCTTTCCACAGATCTGAGCTGTAACTTTGCGTCATCTTGGTTGAAAATGCCAAAAAAACCCATTATATTTCGAGGTAGCAGACGCTTCACAGGAAAAGTTACATAGATTTCAGCAAATAAATGTCGTCCGAAACTTTCTTTTTGCTCTTTGTAGTCCAGAAAAGTTTGGATATGGAAAGTGGCCCTGCTTCACCATTAGCACGAGAAGCCCGGGTCGTTTTGTTCTTTTCTCAAACACTCACTCATTCATTCAACACCACTAATCCCCTTTTCTTTCTGTCTGTTCCCTCATCCCTCACTCCGTCTCTGCTTCCCCTGAGTGGTGGACCTCAGAGACAGGAGGTAGGACTGGCCTCCCTCCGCACGTGCACGCCGTTACGCACACGCACGCACACACACACACACACTCAGGGTCCTGGCACGGCCCTGTTTGATAAATGACACACGTCTTTGTGTCAGGAGAGAAGGGTGGGTCTGTGATGTATGGTGCGGACGATGAGAGGGGGAAATCGACTGTTTGGCAGAGAGACGCCGCTGGTCCAACCGCTACTCTTCTGTTCTTTTGGGCTTTTTTTGTAGACTTTTTATAGCAGTGAAAGCCTTAAAGATATACGCACTTAAACTCGCAAACATGTCACGTCAATCCGCTCTGTAATATGTAGTGATAGGGTTGAGTAACTTTCAGGGGTTTTTTTAGGTACTATGCTACTGTTTTGTTCTGTTTTGCCTTTTTTCTTTTACTACTTTTGTTTGTAAAGGTGCAGCAATGTAACTTTTTCAAAAGAAATGCCGCTACTCACATGTATTCAATAACACTTTATTTTGAAGCTTACACATTGTTTTAGGTTGTCTTGTCACGATCTGCAGAAATGTTGAAATGTTAAGGCATGTTTTGTATAATTTCTAATCTTTTTGTAATTATTTTATTGACTATTTTATTGCAATATTGCTTTTTCAATTGTTTTTTATTGTTAAGCTTGAGTAATACTAATTTTTCAGAGACACGATCACTCAGTCAACAATAAAATATCCTCATTAATGTTCACTAAGGGTCAAATCCACCTTTTATTTTGTGATTTACGGATAATGTTTATTGACTTGGTTGCTAAGATTTGTGTCTTTTAAATATGGAAAAACACTTGAATTCTAACTGAGCAGGGATGTCTTGGTCTGGTTTGGTCTCCATTAACATTTTGGGTTTAATATCATACTGTGGAGCATTCCAGTGTTTGACGGACCCTCCACCAGAAAAGTTACACAATGAAAGTAAAGATATAAGCTCATAAACTTGCAAATACAGCAGATAACTCGCCTCTTAGACTGGTTTTATCTGTGTTCTGGTTACATCTGAGATATTTAGTTTGAAAGTTCGGAGCACTGATGGAAAAGACAAACCAAAAAAATGCACTAAGACCTACAAAATCTTTAAAAAGTGTATTGAAAGAAAAGTACAAAAACATGAGATGGAACTTAACAATTCTCAGAAGACGCAATGTACTCTGTATAAAGTTAAGCTGTGTATCTTTTGACTTTTTTCAGGTACAAGTACAATACCTTATGTTGCGTACTTTTGCAGTATTTGTTTCTAAGTATCATCATCTCGACTGACAAAATAGAAGTACAATGTAATATACTCTCATTTCTTTGGATAAAAGCTTGTTTGATTGTAAAGTGTATGCGGCTCTGCTTTGTACCATTCTACAGCGCTCTCCCAGGACATACTTGGTATCAAAACTTATTTTCATCTTTTCATACCAGTTCTCAGTTTCTTTTTCTCTGTACTAGTAGACGTCAAATATTTTTTTTTTTATTTGGTACTGCGCTGGTACCTTAAAATAGTACTCAGCTGTATGTATCAGCATGCATTCTGCCATCTACCACACCAACGTGGATTTCCCAGAGATGTGGTGTGGGGCAATCCTGTTTCGTTTTACTTTTCTCAGCATGCATCTCTCTCCCTCTCTTTCTATCTTCTCTCTCTCTCTTTCCAGGCCTGTGCTTCCCTGGCAGCGTTTCAGAGCGGACGAGTTCACTGTGGAACAAAAAAGCAGAGGAGAAGAAAAGGAAGGGAAGAGGGAAGCGCCTAGATCTGGTCAGGCGTGCAACAATATCAATCACAGTCCCGTTTGGCAACACCGATACTAGTATTTCAAATAAAACAGCCAACGCAGACAGATCTCTTGACGTGGGGCTGTAACCGGAGCACCCGCCGGCACCACCCTCAAACTTCTCATAAAGAATAAGGAAAGGGAGAGACTTCTGCTTTGTGTTTAAGGTGCTGTGCCTGATTTGGACTTAAAAATGTGAAAAACAGAACTAGCTAATTTAAAACAGTCGTAGTGATCCGAAGTTGTTCCTCACTCGCCCTGTGCACTCTGACTGTCATAACTATTCACAATGAGTTTATATGTTAGCAACAACTAGCATGCTAACACACATTTACTGATTATTGGACAATAAAATGCTTTATAACTAGAGGACCTCAGGAGCTGTGTATAGATTATATGTGTACTTGAGAAAGACAATTTTAGTCTTTCACACATAATTTTTGTTATTTGGGAAAGGTTTTTTATACAAAATCTATATATATAATTTTATAAAATTATTTTTAAAAATTGCAGACATTTGGGATATATGAATTTGAAAAAAATATTAGAGGCAGGTTTAAATTTCTGGGTTAATTTTGTTGTTAAAACTGACATTCCACTTTTGCTTAATTTGTTTTTGGGAGTTTCAATAACCCTGATAAATCTGACTTAGAATTAGATACCAGCAAATTCTAGACAATTCCTCAAAATCTTGTATGGAACAAGATTGGAATGTTTTGTGAATGTAGGTGCCACGTTAGGGACTTAGTGAGTAAAATTCCTCAGGTACAGTGTCCCTTATACAGTATGCATAAAAGCAAATTGTGTAAAGTTATTTCCAGATGAAATCTTTACACATAGAAAGTGCAAACTGACCTAAATATGTAAAAAATTAAAAAGAAAAAATACATTTAGTGTACAGCATCTCGCTTTCACCCACGCTCCGCCCTTTTCGCCTAACCTCTCTTCCCCTCACCGACTATCTTTCTCCACTTGTTTTTTGTCGCGAGGTGGCTGACATCTGCAGAGTGCATTTAAAGCGGAAAAAAAATGTGTCAGAGGGGTGTGATGCTCTGTTTTGCACGCATACACACTCACACACACATATACAGCGGAGGCCCCCCTTGCTTGGTTTCATTAGCTCACTGGCAGGGTGGCACTTCTCAAGCTCATTACTGGGGAAGGATTTATGGCGCGGCAGCCAGTGGCGGAGAAAAGGCATCTGTCAATAATTGCAGGGAGCAGCAACTCCCATCTCCACCAGCTTTGAAATCTCATTAGGTATGCAGTTATCAGGCATAAAGATCAAAAACATTACTCAGCTCAGACAGAAACCGACCACGAAACATTAATTAGCAACAAGCCCTCGCAGTATAAAATAAAACAGCCGGCTTCCCCTCCTGCCCTCTCATCTTTCTCTCTCCCTCTTTCTTCCATTCGCTCTTTCTTTCTCTATACGACCCAGTTTGCTCTCTCTATCACCTGCTTCCTCCTCTCTTAACCTTCAAAGAAAACATGGCGAGGTGCGAGTGGGTTTTGGCGTAAACCACTTCCTCGGAATGCGGGAGGCTCAGGGATATTTAGACAGAGTGCCATCAGGGGCTTGTGCAACAGGAAGACGGGATCTCTGAAAATTATACACAATAGTAATAGTATCAAGCTGGTACATCAGGAATCGCGGTAATGCCAGTTGTGTAGTGGTAGTTGTGGAAAAGTACAGGAAAAACACAAAATAAACTGTAACTTCGGAAAAAGGCTATTGCAAACAACACCATTTGATTCATACAGACAGTAGTACAACGGATGAGAAACAATTTAACATCACTGGACATTCTAGACATGCTTATAGTGAATAGCCATATTAGCTAATTATTTCCAGGCTAACCAGTAGGCTATATTTTTAACCGTCATGCAGAATAAAAGTGTCGGAATTCATTTACTAGCCTTTATTTTGCACAAGCGAGCCAAGTTGTACAGATTTCCAGGAACAAAAAAAACCCAAAACAAAAACACCGCTGGACATTTTAGAAACTCTTATAGCGTATAGCCGTGTTAGCTAATTATTTCCAGACTAACCGGTAGGCTATATTTTCAAGCATCCTAAAGAATAAAAGTGCCAGGATTCATTTGCTAGTCTTTATTTAGTGCAAGTGAGCAAAGTTAAGATTTCCAGGACAAAAAAACAAATTTTCAAAAGGCTTAGTGTATAGCCACGTTAGCTAATTATTTCCAGGCTAACTGGTAGGCTGTATTTTTAAGTGTCCTATAGAATAAAAATGCCGGGATTCATTTGCTATTTTTTATTTTGCACAAGAGAGCAAAGTTGTTAAGATTTCCAGAAAAAAAAATTGGTGAACACAACACGCCATTGTATCAGCATGTTTTTATGACCACAGTCCATATAGGTGGGATTGTACATTTCAGATTGTACTGTACCACAAACACGACCTTGAGTCCCGGCAGATTTATCCAAAACCATGGATTTATCCCAGTTTTACACAAGAAATGTCCCATGTGTCTCTATTTTTGACCAAGTTGATATCTGCCAACAGTAAAGAGAGTCATAAATCACCAAAACACCACGAAAATGTGAGTTTACTGACTCAGATGTTAGTCATGAATGGGCCGAGTGTGGAACAATTTTCCTTAATTCCGCACTTGTTTCACAATTTTATTATTACCAACCACCCCAAACCGGGGGTGTTCCAGTTTTTGATTTTGGAAATCTGGTCACCCTAAATCAGCATTAGAGGAGGCTTAAATGCTATCACTCCATTGTGTAATTTTTTCCCCTCAATGCAGTTCTGCCAAAGCCCTATTAGCAAACGTGTCCCTCCGCTCTAGCCTTAACCAAATTACTGTACAATAACTGTTCCTGATTGTGAAAAAATGTGTATTTGCTAGCATAAAGTTCGGTATTACACAAAAAGGACTCTTGTGAGCTTTAAGCCGTGTTAGAATGTTGTTAGTACCTCATTAAAAATATACCCAGAGTTGTGTTTTGTTTCATTCACACATGTTGGAGTAATCTTATTAGTTTGCCTACATCTCCAACGCTCAAAATGCTCTGTTCCACCTTGTAATATCACAAAGCATTAGTTTTCAAGTTAACAACTCCCTTTTACCTTTTGTTGAGAAGAGATTGACAATTCCAGGGCTGAAATCGTCCAAATTATTGTCATGTAATTGTATGGAGTTTAAAAACACAATGGAGCATGTTCTGTGTTACCGCATGACATCACAAGTTGGAAAAGAACAACGGATGAAATATAAATGTGTGTGTTAATGTGTGAATGAAACCAAACACAGCTCCGGTATGTTTTTGATGAAGAAACGACATTATAACGCAGATCAGAAAATAGCGTAACATGCGGCTTTTAAGCTACAAGTACCATTAAACATACTTTACTAATTATGTGTTCTATAATGAGTCAACTGAAGTTACTTTGAAGAGCTGAAACATTTCGTTAGCGCCACATCTTCACCTCTTTAAACTCGTCCCAGTTAACTCATTTTACCCTCGCGCGCCATTGTCCTTTTTATGCCATTAGCGTTAGGATCACAAGCTACTAATCGCAAAACCGCAACATTTTCCTTTTGATGCCGTCCAAATATGCGTCACCTCGCTAGATTCGACATTCTTTCGCTTCACACACACATCTCCTCGGCCGGCTCGCATCCCCTTTTTTTTATAGTTTACGTCACAGCTTATTAGTCAAGTCATATTACTGTCTACGTCCCGAGCATTTCAAAGCGCTCTGTGGGCCGATGAGCAGTCCGATTACACGCACGCATACAGTTCCACCAGCGCAACAAAGAGGGGAGATAATTCCGAGCATCTGAAACTGATCACGACTTGAAACGGAGGGGAAAAAAAAAAGAGCACAAAGGTACGTCAGTATGGCTCAGAGTGGCGGCCACGCAGCGAAGAGGAGGGCACCGTCGCTCACAAAGGGCCCTTGATGAGCGACGTAGGGCCCCAGATTGGTTCACTCCGGCCCTCGGGTTTCATCAAAGCCCGAGCGCTGGAGTGAAGGCTGCCAGTCTGAGTTTAGCCTAAGCCTCCGTGGGAAAGGGGGAGGAGAGGGTACAAAGTGTTCGGAGAAAGAAGGGGGTAAGAGAAGGAGGGTAAGGGAGCTGGAGCTGGGCCCGGATGATACTCGCTACATGCTAACCTGCTATCGTGAGACGTCTGAACGCGACGTCTTACAGACTGTGGACCGTGGCGGAGGATCAAGTCGAGTCAAGTCGGATTCCGCAAATAGAATTCACATTTTGAACTGTTTTTTGTTTTTTGAAATCTGAATTTTAATCAGAACATGTTTTTATTTGCGTTGTCAGTGTATGAAATTCACAAACTTGGAACTCGCTTCGGGTTTATGGTGCAACATAAAACAATGAATAGTAGTAGTAGTAGTAGTAGTAGTAAATAAAATGGTCAGATTTAAAAAATAAGGAATATAAATATAAAAATAAGACAAAAATAAGGACATGCATTAAGATAAGTAGACAATAGGTAACGTAAGTAGAAATTTAAAAAGTAAATAAAATAATAAAAATATACATTGACTGAAAATACAAAATACACAGTCCTTAAAGCTAAAAAAAAATAAATAAATAAATAAAAATAAATACTAACTGTTTCACCATTAATAGGCCTAGATGTTAAAACGATTTCTTAAAATATTTGACAGCAATTACATGCGCTTTCACCTAGTTTGCACTAAAAATCTAAACTCCTAAATAGACTTGAATTGTATCTTATTAGATTAAATAAAACAACAACTTTTAAACTGATATGACGATATGTACTATCACGAGACAATCGGAAATCAAAACTTCCTAATTCTATGCAAAATTCAAAATTATAAACAGACACGTGGATGAATAAAATGATCTTGCATGACCAACAATAGCAACAATACTATTTTCATTGCTTCTTACTTCATTTTTAAAGCTTTTTTTCCCCCAGTGTTCAGTATTTGGCACCAACAACTTTATCTGCACTTCTATGAGTTAAGCCCAAACACTCTCCCATAGAGTTAAATTTAATTCATTGACGCTCATGTTGCGTAGTAAAGTGTGTGTAATGTGTACGTGACTTTACAGACACATTTGACCATAAATCCAGGGACCACACACAGCCTCCTCACTCATCACATCTGACACTGTCTCCAATGAACTCCCGTGTCCACTCCAACACGGTAACCAACACACTGCAGTACAAGCCCAGTACTACAAAGGTACTACAGTACTCGAAAACAGGGAAGTTATTACTACTGCACAAACAGCAATGATAGAGAGACAAGGAGGGAGGAGAGAAGAGGGATGAGGGTTGAGAAAAAAGAAAAGGGAGAAGGAAGAGGTGAAGAAAGAGGAAAAAATAAAGAATGTTGGAGAGAGAAAGAAAGGGAATAGAGAGCGATAAGAGAGAAAGGGAGGAAAGAGTAGAGAAACCGGGAGTAAAAGAAGGAAAGAGAGTGAAGAAAAAGAGAGAGACAAAGACGGTAAGAGAAAGGAGAGAATGTAAGGGAACAGAGAATAAAAGAAGGACGGAAGGGAAAGAAAGACTGAGAAACAGATTAAAAGAAGGGGAGAGTATAAGTGAAGAGAGAGAGAGAACAGAGAGTAAAATAAGAGACTATAAGGGAAGAGAGAAAAACAGAGTAAAAGAAGGAGGGAGAGTGAAGAAATAGAGAGAGACAAAGACGGTAAGAGAAAGGAGAGAATGTAAGGGAACAGAGAGTAAAAGAAGGAGGGAAAGGAAAGAAAGAGTGAGAAAAAGAGATTAAAAGAAGGGGAGAGTATAAGTGAAGAGAGAGAGAAACAGAATAAAAGAAGGAGGGAGAGTAAAGAAAGAGAGAGAAACAGAGAGTAAAATAAGAGACCATAAGGGAAGGGAGAAAAACAGAGTAAAACAAGGAGGGAGAGTAAAGAAAGAGAGAGAGAAATAGAGATTAGAAGAAGGAGAGAGCATAAGAAGGAAGAAGAGAGAGAGAAAGAGTAACAGGAAAAGAAGGAGAGAGTGTAAAGGAAAAGAGAGAGAAACAATAAGGGTAAAAGAAGGAGAGGGTCTAAGGGAAGAGAGAATAAAATAAAACAATTAAAAAGAGGGTGTAAGTGAAGAGAGAGAGAGTTAAAGAAAAGAGAGAGAAACAATGAGGGTAAAAGAAGGAGGGTGTAAGGGAAAAGAGAGAATAAAATAAAACAATTAAAAAGAGGGTGTAAGTGAAGAGAGAGAGAGTAAAAGAAAAGAGAGAGAAACAATGAGGGTAAAAGAAGGAGGGTGTAAGGGAAAAGAGAGAATAAAATAGAACAGAATAAAAAAAGAGCGTAAGTGAAGAGAGAGAGTAAAAGAAAAGAGAGAGAAACAAAGGAGGAGAGAGAGGAACAGAGTAAAAGAGGAAGAGAGTGCAAAGGAAGAGAGAAAGAAACAGTACAAGGAGGAGAGAGAGTAAATAAAGAGAAACATAAAAGAAGAAAAGATGAAGCGAAGAGAGAAAGAAATAAGAGTGAGTAAAAGAAGAAAAGAGCATAAGGAAAGAGAGAAAAACAGAGAGAGTAAAAGAAGAACAGAGCATAATGGAAGAAACAAAGAGAGAAAACAACTTGGAAATAAAAGAGAGCAAAAAGTAGGAAGAGGATCAGGGGAGTAAAACAGTTTTAACAATACATTTAGAACA
>KN496542.1:17098-35443 GCA_000787155.1 Scartelaos histophorus | reverse complement strand
GCCCACTCTGTGCAACACTTTGGAGACATTGTGTTAAATGGTAAAATGTGCTATGCAAATAAAGTTGGATTGGATAGGAACTTTACATTTTGCACTATGATCAGGTAATGAAACAATCACAAAACAATACCACATCGTAATTGGAAGTTAGTAAGCTATAAAAAAAGTCCAACTTCCTACCATCATAGTTTGGTTTCATCCACTTGTAAGAACCTTTGAACTTACCCACACTGTCTGACGTCCTGCACGTTCTTCTCAATGGGACATGGTATCGACACCGGCTCCTTGAATCTGTACAGCATTTTTAGTCTTCAACTCGCCTCAACTCACAGTTTCCATAGCAACGGGCTGGGAGGAATTGAAGACTGAAAATGACATACAGGACATTGGGTGTCCCCTCGGCGCCTGTGGGAGGTGAAGCTGTGAGGGACAGACGGGCCCGGGTCTGTGCACCACTAAGGAGCCTCAGCTGCTTGTTTTCAGACACGAGTTAGAGAAAGGCATTCGTGTTTTAACCAAAGCCGACCTTACCATTGCAACAACACAGTAATAACAGCTGCAGAAGGCATTAGCCATTCCAATGTATCAGATTTTAATATTAAACCTATAAAGCTCTAAATAAATGCACAATATCCTGTTAATTCTAATGCATTGTCAGCCTATAGAGTGATAGACCCAGCATCTTATCAGGTTGTTCCCCAGCTCTTGTTTTCACTGTTTTTGCTAATGTATCTATGGGCATTTTGCACAGCTGCCAATAACCGCTGCTTTTTGACGCTCCATCCTGACCTCTATTATTGATTTTATTACGTAATACATACAACTTCTTCCACCTCTTTATTTATTTAGACCAAGTAATATGTGTTTGTCCTCTAAATCTAAAAAAAATGAAAACTTAAAAATCACGAAGTAAAAGTTTATAACAGAATTCTCTTTAAATCACATTATGTGTAATTCTCTGAGGTGTGCACACAATCCTGTCTAGGGACTATTGTTGTCTTAAATCCTTACACAGCAGTTTGGTTTCATTTAATAGACCAGAATAAGATGATACAGATTACATTGAAGAAAAGTGTTATCATTTCTGCCCCAGTGGAACAGGATATCTATGCTATCTAACGGTTTATTTTTTGTGATGAAGTGGGTTTCAGAAAAACACAGAAGATCTTAAATCTTTGGCTCTATTTTTCCAGCAAGAACTTGGAGGTTTGAAGAAGGAATTCGATAAGTACACAAAAAGTATTAAGTAAAACTTTCCTTAACCTTAAAAAATGCCACAAAATCAAGTAGGATCTGGCAGTAGGGAGACATTAGTGACCTACAGTGATATTAGGTTTCATGTCGCCACATTTATTTTTGTCCTGCAGCTAGCTTGCATGTTTCTCCTCATGTCTGTTTGGATACTATGGGGTCTGTTTTGGCACTCCGGTTTCCACCATCAACTCAATACATGTACAGTGGTCTTTAACAAAAACGGCCTTTATTGTGCATATTGTATTCATGTTTTTTCATTCAGTTTAATGAGGTAAACTTCCTAATCCTAAAAGGCTCCCTGAGGATATAGTTTAGGTGCTTATTGCCAGCTGTTCCCTGAGCTCCTAAACCTGAGTCAATAAGCGTGAGTGTAATTAGTCCTCAGTTTAAAGTGTGTATTTCAGCTTGAGCATAAGGCAGCTGACAGCACGATGGTGCACACACTGTATGATCCTACAGAGCGTCATGTTAAAGTAAACAACTGCCTCTTTACTAAAATGGCTGACATCACATTCCTGTGGGAGAAGTGCAGCCATCCCCAGCTGCTGAAGCACCTATAAATGAGGTCTGGATCCTAATGATTTTAAAGGAGGATAGCTTACACAGAAAAAGCTATTTCAGAGGATTAGTGCAGAAGATGAACCCTGGAGTCAAGAGGAGCAAGTGTTGTTTGGATCGTGGTCAGGGAGCACTGGACCTGCTCTTTACCTTCTGTTAGGCACTGGATTGTTGCTTTGCAAGTCTGTGCCTAATTTTACTTTAAAAGTAGAGCTGGGGGAAAGGTGATGAAAATCATGCAACGAGGCCTATAACTATCTATTATGTCCATTATATAATCAGTTACTGATTCAGTCATTTGTTTAATTCTCAGATTCAGTGCATTTGACCCGTCCTTCAGTGACGCTGGAGCACCTCGTGAGGAGCCGTGAGCACCATGACCCATGTCCATGTAGGCCAGGTCAGCACTACCTTAGTTGGATGACTTTAGCTACTGTGCATGTTTTGGGTTGACAGGGGTCACCGGAGTGCCCAAGGAAACCCGCCCAGGCAAGAGCAATGAGCCACTGTGTTAAAATAGTGGACATTTATTTACATGATTAATAGCTGCTTCTAATGTGTAGATCCAGAGCCAGCATTTATGTCATAATGAGACTAAAGCTGTGCTATAGAGTAAACACACACTCAGCGACTTCTGTTTGGCAGCAGGAACCTTCACTAATGTGTGGAAAAGAAGCCTTTTTGAATCACACACAATTTGTTTGGGTGTTAAAGCTTTGCCTAAAGCAATTGAGTCAGTAAGTCTCTGGATACAAAGCAACTGTAAGAATGGCATGAATATTTCTTTTGCCACCTTTAGACAATGACTATATTTTGTTATTGATCATTTGCTGAGTGTGCATCCCCACCTGTTTATTCATGAAGACATAGATGATTGGGTTGATCACAGTGCTGGTCTTGGCAAGGATTGAAGGGATGATGCTGGCCTCAGGAGTGACCAGACCTGGTGGCCCAAATGTGGCCAAAAGAGCCATGATGCCATAGGGCAGCCAGCACAGGAGATAGCAGATGACCATAACCACCACCATGAAGAGCACCCTCTGCTCGCGCTTCCTGCTCATCGATGCATTGATGCCACTCACCTAGAAAGGTAAGACACAACAGGTTAGCTTTGAACGGCCAAAATAAACAGCATAGTGCAACTTTAAAATACAAGGAACGGCTTTAATCAATGAAGATAGAGACAAGAGGAGATAAAAACATTCCAGCACTATGCACTGCAGTGTCTGATGTCCTGAAGTTTGAATCCTTCAGACAGAAACGTGCAGGCTAATGCAAGACCTTTGATTCCTCTTTTTAATGATGCCACCAGGAAATATAATAGACCACCAAAAGCTTGCTTAACAGCTCCATACATTAGTTCTTTTTGTTTTTAAAGGTTCACAGTTTAACACATTTTTCCCCAGCTGCAGCAGCAGACACTGTGCAGGTGCAGCATTACAGGTCCATTGCATCATAGCAGAAAGTCCCCTTGCCTGAACAGTTGCTAAGCCTTGACCTGGAGTCCTTGGAGTTGTCTGCAAAAAATAATCAAGACACAATGGCTTTGGGAGTAGTACTTAAGTTTAATCTGTTATTTAATTATGTATATTTTTAAGGATAATATTGGAAAATAATCAGGAGAGTGAGCAAACAACTTAAGCAGCTGTTAAACTATGAACAACAACTACAAAAATGAATCTGCTCACATAATTTAAAAATAAAATTATCTTGTAGTTGCAATCATACAAAAGAATTCTTACATTTCTTTCAGACTTTGCAGAAGGTTTTTGTTTGTTTGTTTTTTTCTGAATGTGATCATCTAGTTATTTATTTTTTTCTTAGCAGACTAACCAGCTGACCAACCATCTTTGTTAAATATATCAGCATTTTGCTGCTGATTTAATTTGAATACAGAAATCAATGTTTGATATACATTTATGGGAGACAGCTTGGCTCTCTTTAATATGGCATTTTAATTATTTCTCTACTTAATACATCATTCCCGAATTCTCTTTTTATGTGAAGCCATTTTAATTTATATAAGCTCAATGCTGTCACTCACTCCAATTGACTAGTAGTGGAACGAACTGCTCACACTCTTGCCTCTGCGCAGCATGCATCCAGATGACATGTACATTAGTCCAGAGATAAGTCATCATCGCTCTCATGACAGCTTATTACCCAGAAAAAATATTTATGCAGTTTCCTCTCAGGTCCTCAGCGGAGTACTCAGAACCCTATAGTATACACAGTGCTTTTGCTCCTGCATTATTCAGCCCACATAATATTGACCACATACTTGGGCTGGATGGGTTGTTGTCATCGCTATACGGCTAAGGGCTCTGTCTTGTGTTTGTTTGTGAAAATGAGCAAATAACATTGTAATCAGGCCAAAGTGGTGATTGACAGCTTATTTGGGTCCAGTTGGTCCCCAGAAAGAGTAACAAACAAGGCCTAAGCACAACTTTGTGTCAATAGAGAGACTGGCCTAAATGTTACAGTTTCCACTGCTGTTTCAGCTAATGAGATGACAAAACAACTTTTACTTTAGTTGAATTTAAGGTGCTCTATATAACTTTTCTAGTTGGGGGTTGGGCACCTGCTTGCCACCAACAGACATGGAGACATGTGTAATACTTTAAACTCTATATCTTATGTACATAACCAAAGCTATAAACTCTATATCTTATGTACATAACCAAAGCGCTCTACCTCTGTCTGTTTGCAATCACTGATGTTGCTGCGTAACTGAACTCACTCACAGAAAGTTTCAGATGTGAAACAGGAAGTGAAACAGACCTTATTATTATGCCTGGTGGGAAAATGATTGCATATTTACATAATTACCATAATAAATATGATGTGAGATTTTTTATTTGTTTTTTTTATTTTAAATACTTAAACTATAGATCGACCAGATGATGCTGTAGGGTACAGCAAATTAGAGAAGCCCTTAATGATCCAAACACAGACGGAGCAGTGAGCCCTCCTCAGCTGGAAGCAGCTCACTACGTGGAGAAGGAACCTGAGTTAAGCTCAAACTGTTTTTGGGGAAGTTCCAGAAAGTTTGAAAAGTTATCCTCACTACAAACATCGACATACAGCTGTATAAAAAATGCATCAAAAATTATTCTTGGACGACATTGTGTAATAAACTTAGTAGTGCTCATTGTCAATGTGGCAACTTGGCTCTTCATTTAGGATTCTCTGGAGAGTCTAAACAGTTACTCTCACTTTGGTTTCAGTTAGACACAGTGATATTGTAGAAGCGTCTATTGCCTTAGCCCAAAGCAAAACTACACAAATTGTTTAAAACTGTGTCATTGCTCATGTTGTATTTTGTGTTGTAACTGATTATTGAGCAGTGAAAATGTGACTGAAATAATGAAAGTCGTCACTTAAGTCAGTGCACGTGACGCTTGGAGTCTATACAGAGTCTATACAGAATCTATCAGTTCTGCTGCGTTGTGTTGTGTTGTGCTGTGTTGTGTGTGCTGTGTTGTGTTGTGCTGTGTTGTGCTGCGTTGTGCTGCGTTGTGCTGTGTTGTGTGTGCTGTGTTGTGTTGTGCTGTGTTGTGCTGCGTTGTGCTGTGTTGCACTGTGTTGTGTTGTGTTGCGTTGCGCTGTGCTGTGTGACACTTGAACATGAGGAAGCTGCTCTTAAACATGTCACTTTATTTGTCTCTCAGTGACACGTGGAGCCTGCCCCTGTCCAGGCTCAGACATGAGTGACTCTCACATGTGGGAGGGGGGATCATGGGGGCTACATGTGCTCTTCCCATATGTACTTTTACATACAGCCACTACTACTTCTGTTTGGATATTAGGATAGGATATTTCTTTTTGAATGTTAAAGTTTCTTAAACCAAAAATGGCAAGATTGGTCATATTTTTATAAATACATATACAGGCATCTATTACAACGGTGTGACTATTGTGAAGACCTAAAGTCATAAAATATCATATTTCAGTTCTTTTTATACAGGTCTATTTAAATTTTTCCCAAAACGTGTCTCTCTCAAAGAACCAGATGATGTCTGAAGGGCCTTTTTCTCAAAGCAAAATATGTCGTTTTTAAGCCTTATATAACCTTGTTAGGCGTCCAAGCAATGTGCAGCAAACCTAAAATTGAAAGCTGATTTAATCATGTTCAAGATGCAGTCATCTCTTCAGTGCAAATAGAAAGTTGGATTGGATAATCATCAGTGATCAGCTTGTGGCCTTTTTAACTGAGAGGCCTACACTTCTCAGTCAGTAAAAGTTTGTGTCTGGAGTGTAAAACAGACTTAGAGAAAGAATTATCATTATCTACAGCTAAAAGCTCAGCCTGCTCCACTGCACTTCTGTTCAGCTTCTGATTAAGTTCAGGAAATGAATACTGAAAGCATTTAAAGATGCACTGTGTAACTTTTCTGGTGGAGGGTCGGCCATCAGGTTGTCTCCATGGTGATGTTATTGATTTGCCTGGAATATTAACTACCACAAAAACAATGGGTGAGCCTATTTCTCTACAGATCTGACCTGTGACTTGATTTGGTGATGTGGCTGCTTGTCTTCATGGAGATACTTAAATGAAATGCCATCCTGAACATTTCAGGAAAAAATACTAACATCTGCATGGAGTTAAGCAGATGGACCTTCTACCAGAAAAGTTACACAGTGCATCTATAAACAAAAACAATCAAAAGTCAGAATCATTACAAGGACTTATATGGTGATTAATGTTTTGTCATATGACCCAGCCTTAATAACAGATTTCTCACTGATCAGAGCCTGTCTGGTGTGGAGTCGTTGCAGTATTGCTCTCAGGCCCCGTTTACACGAACACAGATATTTTTAAAGTCGGACACATTTCCCTTCATTTGTGTCCATTGTTTACACGCAATCGGAGAATTTGCCTATGAAAAAGAATCTTTCTAAAAACACGACGGTTTTGCATTTGCGTGTAAAGTGAGATAAACAGTTTTAGTTCAGCTGACGTGCCCAAAATGCGACCAGTGATTACCTTGACGATCATGTGATTCTGCAGCATCAGAACAGCAGTCGCACCAGAAACACTTTTCACGTGTTTGCATTTGCACACACATATCGACAACCAGAGACGAATGAGGCTCGGAGCTCAGCAATTTTGCCTCTTCTCCCTCCTAGAAAATCCAGTCGCCGTCACAACCAACGGCCCCGGTTTTGGGTCCGACCTGGACGCACTGCAGTCTGGTGGGATAATTTTGAAAATGAAGTGGTTTTCCTGGAGAAGTGGCGTCAAAATTTGCCGTCCAGAGGCTTGGCGTAGTTATGGTGGTGCTCGATAGTGTATTTTTTGAAAACGATGCTGTGTGCACAATGTTATTTTGGAAAACGGAGGGAAATATTAGTTTCTCAGAATCCCCGGCTTCGTGTAAACGGGGCCTGAGTAGCAGCAGAGGTTTGATGGACAGTGAGGAGGGCAGAGGAACAGTGGTGTGACACAGTGTGGAGCCTGTGTCAGCTACAGCAGCCCTCAGCCTGTCAGTCATGATGGAGAGAAGAGCACGTCTCCACCACATCAATATTTCAGCACGGTTCAAGGAGAAGGCTTCCTACTCCACAATCACTTGAGCTGAAGTCAAGACCAGGATTTCTGATGGGAAATAATATAGCAGTAATATCTACTATATTATAATAACTACTTTTAATAGCACAAACTAAAACTTCATCCATAATGAACAAATAGCTTAGTAATCAGTGGATAAGGATTGGATGTCCTATATGACTCTGGTGTGTAAAACTGACTCTTGTGACCTTTAAACCACGTTAGAATATTGTTACCTCCTCAAAAACATGTTTCATTCACATGTTTGAGTTACATTTTAATATTAGTCTGTCAACACCTGCAAAACTCAAAATGTTCTGTTCCACCTTGTGATGTCATGAAGTGCTAGTTTTAAAGTTTGAGAGATGAAGCCTAAATATGAATGGTTTTTGTGTGAATGAAACAAAATACAAATCCAGGTATGTTTGTAATTAGTATTAGTTGCTTAGACTGAATCATAAAATAAGGAATTATTGTAATGCTTTTTTTTATTTTATTTTATTTGGGATTTTCCAAGTAATAATAATCAGATTATATATTGTCACATGGGAGTGGACATTTTATTGATGCGCCATAAATATATTTGTATCTACTTTTTAAAATATTATTGATCTCCCTTCTTCTTTCTTTTTTCTGTTTTTTCTTTTCTATATTTTTCTATTAGAGTAGACTCTAATAAAAATTTCAAAATGATCTATACCAAGTTTTGTGTGCATACTGTATGTGAACCACCTGTAAATTAAACCCTAATATCCTGCGATCAGACAAAAAAAAATAAAGCAAAAAAAAAAAAAACAGACAATTGCCTGAACTGAGTAAGTGACTCTTAAATGGAATTGAGAGTCAGTCAGTGTAACTTTGAAGCTAAAGCGTAAATCAGTTTTTGACAGCAGACAGCGGTGTGAAAGTGAAGTGTTGAGGGTGAAGGACAAGTCACTCCAGCATGAACACGGTGAGAGGAGAGAGGATGTCAGCTGAGATCTGTCCATTCTTTACAGACAATCTAAAATGAATCACTAAAAAAAAAAAAAAGACATACTCTCTTTCTTGGCTATCTGTGCCTTTGTCACAGTGCTCTGTCTTTCTGCCTGCTGGAGTTATTCCGTCTCTGCTGTTTGCTTTGGTTAGACCACAACTAATTATATTTTATCAAAGAAAATACATGTTGTAATTATTTTTGCAAAATGGAAAGATTAATGAATAGTGTACTATTTCACTTGATTTTAAGGACCTTATTATAGAAAGAAATGATGTCAGTGTCATCAGATGTTTGTTATCATCCACAACCGTGAGTCAAACTTAGACCCGTCGTATAACTCAAGATGAGCTGTGACTGATATCAGGCCTGTCTCTTATTTTAGAGTCTTGATTACAAACTGAGCCTCCTTTCACTGCCGACTGAAATCTGAGTGGGCAACAGTAAATACAATTGCTCCATAGATGAAATCCTCTGTGATTGGAACTATATCTCCCAGATTCCCTTTCACTAACCAACTTTTATAGATGTGAAAACCTTGTATAACGTGGTGTAAGTTCGCTTCAGCTAACTACAGAGATGTTGCCACAGAGCTTAAAGCTTGATATTTGTTACGACAAACTTGTGTGTGTTGTATATGTGCTGTACCTTTTAAATTTTAGAATGTAGCATAGACTAATTGTTTTCTTTTATGAATCCTGGAATTCTCATATTCTGCATTACAAATTCCAGTAGTATAGTCGTCTTCCAGTCTTGGGGAACTGTAACAGTACTTCAAGTTTCTCTCAAAAAATCAAAAGGAAAAAAAAAAAACCCAAAACATTTCGTTGACCTCATGTGACTCCACTATGACACCAGTTGGTGTCAGCTCTGTTGTCTTTCCCTGCTGCCCACATGGCCACACTGTCACACCTTCTAAGTGCTCCTAATTAACCAACATAATCAGATATGTGAACTTGAGGCCAGCTAACTGCAGTTTCTAAACATGTTTGTGTGCCCAGTTCTGAGGTGCAGGGTTACCAACTGTGTCCCAGAATGCACTTAACTGGACTGTTATTATGATAGTGTAATATGGCAGCGCTGATAGACAGTGGGCCAGACGCAGAGGTGAGAACAGGCACATGGGACTGGGGGAGGGGCAGGTGATGAGAGCCTGTTGGAGAGACAGTGAATATTTCCATCTGGGGTGGCTGCTGTGAGATATGTAGAGGCCATCTGAGGCAAGACTTTCTCTGGAGAGCTGCAGTTGTGTGATGAAAAGGTGAGGCTGATTGAGGGATTTTTCCCTGGGATTAAGATGACCAGCTCAAGTTTTAGGAAAAGAGGAGCAATGTCAAAGGAGAGAGACTGTATCAAAAATCAAAAGAGAAACATTTGTGACACTGCACGTATTGTGTTAAATGCCCTTTAATATAGCACTGTGGAGCCAATGTGGTTTCTATGAGTGACAGTGTTGAACATTGATAAGTACAGTACAGGCTGTATTTACACTTGTCAGTCGCACCACAATGTCAGATATAAACATTTTGAGCATTATTTACTTGTGCCTTATTTTTGTATAAACACTGTCAACATGGGTGACATTTCTTAGAGAGAGAAGTTGGAAAAGTTCACTTGTAGAAGTTTGGTAAGAGGTATGTTTTGGGCGCCGTTACTGTAAATACATATTCTTTATCTGGTCTGATCCACAGAGGCCTTTTTCATTTCTCCTCTGAAGTCGAAAGCTTCTGGAAATGCTTCTAGTCCAAACTGATCTGAACGGGAGCTGTGTGATCTTTGGGGCGAACTCTACTTGAATCCTGAGCTGTAAGTAGTATCGTCGTCTAGTCATTTATTAAATATGAAGATATCACGGTTGACTTTTGCATAGCTGAGGCGTAACAGCCTGAAGAATAAGAGAAGTTGAGCTAATCAAAGCGACAGTGCGATGCTTGGAACAGTCCGGAGTACAAGCTAGTTCGGATATTTCTCTTGTATGATTGCTCTTTTTGGCAGAGCTCTGACAGCTGAAAGTGTTTTATGAAATCAAAGTCGGCGTGAGCCTTTGGCACTACAGCATCTCCATCTCAAACAGACACGTGTGGCTCTGCTGCGGGCACAACACACATCACTGCTGCTCCACGCTCATCAAACAAGCCACAAATTGGATGTTATGGATCATACACTTCCTGTACACAGATGTACTTTTGGCACTGTTTTGACAAACATGTTTACTTTATATCCAAGAAATGGCTCATCTGAAAAAACAATCACTAAAGCAACAGTAAGTAGGGCATGCATGTTTTACCTTCACATAATACTACATAATAAGGACATGCACCATCAATTATATATGTCCAAAAATGTACATGTTACTGCAGTCGATGTTGAAATGTCCCTTGTGTATTCAGGGCATCAAAATGTATTTATTCTACTGAAACTATAAACAAGAAACTGAATATATTGCCTTTACGGATATCAGCACCTTCAATGAAACAAATTAATACTGAAATGAAAATCTGTGCTGCAGTTTTAAAGGGTAAAGCAGAAGTTGTGTAATAGTTAAGCCAAACATAGCAACATTTAACATTTTTCTAATGAACTGTAGGGATGCAATGATACAGTTTTCCCAGGGTTTGATACATATCTCAAGAAACAGATCACGTATATTGCGAGTCACATTGCGAGTGTGTATGAGCGCATTTGATTTAAGCCAATGTAAAGCCAAAAGCAATTCTAAAGTATTTAAAAGTATTTCAAATGTGCACACATAGAGTATAGAGTATTTCTGCCTGCTCTGGGATACCTCCTCATCAGAGCCTGCTTTGCCAGCACAGTAGTTGCAGCTAAACATGACTGATGGCTGCATTTGTGTGAGTTGCATTAGTTGGGGACAATCGTGGCCAAATGCTCCGTGCGCCTGTCGGGTGCATCAAAGGACCTCTCTCAGCAAGAATGCTCCACACTCCACTGAGTCCCATTACAGACCCCCTCTTCATGTCCACGTGCCCCGCTGCTGTCGTGGGACACACATTTGATTTGGACTTTAATTGAGTAGAAAAAAGCCAAGTCCACTGCTGTGTCGGTGAACCTTGTAGGCTATTGGGAATCAAATGGAGGGTGCACTTCTTTTGCTGCTTGGGGACGGCTGAATAGACGGAGAAATGCAGACATTCATTTTCATATAGAGTAATAACTTGTGGCAGCGGGCAACTCTATAAAAGAAGTGCACCATTGACATGTTGGAAATCAGCTTTGAAAAGGGCTTTTCCTCACTGTTAGATTACGAGGAGAGGTAATATTTGCCCATGCTGCACCTGGAAGTTCATTTAAGAGAGGGAGGTCCAGGGGAGCCAATGTTCTCATCCAGTTTATATAGATGAGGCAAACACCTCATCACACACAGCAGGACGGCCTTATCAGCCCACTGAAAATGCTCTGGGATACTTTACTACACCAAAAATAAAATAAAATAAAATAAAACCGTAGCTTTATTTCTCCTCATCAGTTCAAAATCAAATGCAAACAACTCTCTCTTCTGTTTAAAAGATCCATTCTCAAAAATCTCCTTTAGATGCTTATAAGCACGTCATTTTCTTCACTATTAACATTTACTCAGTTGTTTTTGCAGTGACTCGTGTATGTTTGTGCAGTTTTGTATTATCCTGCAGGGGAGGCTTGAGTGAAAAACAGCACTGTCCTTCCTGTGATTATAAAAACATGACATGTAAGATTTTAAAAAGGCTGTATAGTGATTTCTGTAGGTAAAATAAAATTTGGGCCGCTCAGTTCTGCAGTTTTGTTTTGGTTTTTTTTTTTTTTTAAATGGGAAGTTAAAGGTTACAAAGTAATTTTATATCAATACTGAGCTTTACCATGGACAAAATGTACAATAAAGATCTACTGTATATAGAGGTTCTTATAAAGTGGAGAAGGATAATATTTTTAAATACTTAAACAAATCTTAATTTGTTGTACTTGAGCTTACATAAAGTTATCAAATACTATGTCAGCTCACAGCCTCATAAAGCACCCTGATTCTTCACTTTAATATTCTAAGACTCCCATCACATATTTCTCTTATTCTCTGTGAAGAGAATAACCCTTTGCACTCAATTACAGCTAATGAAATGATGTTTCTGGACAAAACTCAAGTGAAGTAAAATAATGACATTTCCAGTCCAGAGGATGGTTGTGGACAGTAGTCTGGCCTGTTCTTTGTCTCGTGTGTGTGTTCTGTGTGTTGTGTCTGTGTGTTGCATCAGTAGCAGGAGCAGCAGTGGGGGGCTAACAGCTCATCGCTCAGTGTGTCCTGAAACTGCCTAACCCAGCAGGCACACCTCTCCAGATGGATTCCCTCTCTGGTGGTTTTATCTTATTGTGTGACTGTTAGTGATGGCACCCGCATGGCTCCACTTTAATACATCAGACATACAACATGCTCCAGCAGGATATTAATTACCTCCATTTTAATGTAGTACAAATTAGACAAGAAACTACACTTCATTTGCATACGTGGACCTTTGGGACTTTGGGACCTTTTTAGAGGGTATGTGAAGACGCTTTTAAAGGAACAGCCGCCTCTAGTCTTATGGTAAAAAAAATAAAATCATATCACCACTGAACCTGTGCTGGCAGTGCCTTATCCTGCATATAAAGGACATATACAAGTTTTTTTTTTAGGTAGTGAGGATTTAAATCAGATGGAGCCATTTTAGGATTTGACCTCATGACGATCTGATAATTTAGGGAGAGGAGTGAAGTACACATACTCATAAATAATTAAATACCAACGCTTTGCAACTTTTTCTACTTTTAAATCATCAGCTTTGAAAGATTTATTTTATCCACTCACAACAGATGCCGTAATAAAACATCTCATCAAGCCTGTTAATCTCTGCAAAACAAGCAGATGAATTTGCCAAATAATAATAATAATTATGCGGCAGGATTTATAACTGTGAAGCAGACAAAGGAGCGTGCAGACCTGAGGCACTTACTCTTTTCAGTGGCAGACGGCCTCCACAAACCTGGGGCCTATGAATAACTGCACAATGCCTGCTGTCGATTGAATGAGCGCATCAGCAGTGCAGTCTGAGAGAGTGGCAACAATGGGGCTTATGTTTTGTACAGACAGACTGTCAGGAGGGTCTACACATTCAAATGCTCCAATTAGGCCTCAAACTGCACGACCAGAGCACAACCACAGAATTGCAATGTGAATGAGCCACTCAACAACACTATAGTTCTGTTTTACTTCAAAGTTTTCAGAATCAGTACTAATTAAATAGGATAACACTATTAAAATAAGTACATAAGTAACTAAAGATGGAATTCATAATAAATAAAACATTATTATATATAAATTATTCAAGCTTAGTTATACCTTTCCCATGATTCCTAACCATAGACTGTGTATCTAAACTTGAGAATATTGTGGCCCCTCTCTGTAACTACTGCTGTGAGCCTCGTCATTTTGGTCCTAAAATATTTATACTAACTCAGTCTATCCTAAGCATTGTGAGCTTCATTTGAGCCAAACACTATGGGTGACATAGCTCACACTCACTCTGCTTACTTCTTTATACAGTCTCTGGTCCTCACCCAATGCCTTCAAGGTTTTGTATTACACAAAATTGACTCTTGTGAGCTTTCAGTCATGTTATGATACTGTCATCAAATACATACATGGAGTTGTGTATTGTTTCATTCAAACATTTTTGAGTAATCATTTATTATTAGTCTGTCTATATCTCCAAAGCCCAAATTAATTTATAATTAAATTAAAGCCCAAATGCTCTGTTCCACATTGTGATGTCATGTAATAGTAGTTTTCAAGTTAACAGCTCTTTTTGCCTTTAGTAGAGATGGGCAATTGGTAGAACAGAGTGTTTTCAACTCCTAAAGCCTAAGCCTAAATGTGCAGGGTTTGCATGTTAATGAAACAAAACACAACTCACTGTTTTGAGGAAACATTATAACAGAAACAATATGAGTAATATGCACCTTTCAGTGTAGTAGTTACTAAGTTTGAGTCAATGAAGACTCATTGTGAGTCTTTGTTCATGCTTTATTAAAGCTAATTAAGGTGTAGGGTGTAAGTAGTGCCCAAAATATCTTAGAAATGAGTTATATTAGAATTATTGGTCATTGTAGACACAGTACTATATAAAACTCACTCAGAATTGTTGCTTGCTGAGTCGTCTCTTTCTGGAGATCATTAAAACTGCATAAAACATTTAATTTTACTAGCAGTTTTGAAAAAAGTTTTTGAAATGCTGATAAAGTCTTAGAAAAAGTTTCATTAATTTCCTCAAAACAATGAACAACTTCCACATTCACCACTGCCATTCTAATTACCCAGGCTGACTAATTGAAACGCACCAAAAGCTTTTGCAGACAATGTTTCTACTGAGCTCAGTTTGGACTGTTTTTGGCTACTGATCAGGTGCTATTCAGGAATAGAATCTTTATTGTATTTATCTATATTAAATTATGTTTTATATTCTCTCTGACCAAAAAATATGATGGACTTAAGTTGAATTAAAATAGTAAGACTGTCACAATAACACATGTTCAAGTACAATATATGGCTGAAGAAAGTTTGAAATATAAAATGTACATACAAACCATAATATTCAGCTATTAGTAACTCATTTATACACAAGAACCCAAAGCAGGATTATTTGCAAAACAGCTGTTTGCATCTATAATGAGCCAGTGAAGTTAGGCATTCAAACTAATTCAGCTCAAATCTACGGAGCAAGGGACATGGTGAATAAAAAAATAACAAAGTGTGGGAACGAATTATAAGGCATGTGCTCAAGATATTAATGCGTGTGCAGGAGTTATAACCCGTGCAAAGTGAAAAGGTGAAAGATGCGTGCACGAGATATTAATACGTGCGTTCAGGTTATAAAGACCTTATATCCAAGACGTGGGAGCTCGTTAGAACACATTCCCTCACTTTCCATGGTGTGGAACTGGGAATGACATGCGCAATACAAACTTGCATGAATCATGCAGAAGGAAGGAGCACATCCTTCACAAAATGCTTCTACCTGCCCCACTGGACTTACCCGGGGGAGGCGGTTTGTCCCCGGGCAGGGTGCCTGGAGGGGTCCCTGGAGCTCAGGGAGTACCTCTGGATGTCTGCTCCAGAGGGGGTCTGGCCCACTGGACTTACACGGTTATAACTCCTGCACACGCATTCATATTTTGTGCACACGCCTTATAATTCGTTCCCACACTTTGTTATTTTTTTATTCACCATGTCCCTTCTATGGCTCCGTACAAATCTAATCATACAGATAAAATAACAAAATAACAAAATAAAAATACAAAAATAACCTAAAGTTCAGATAGAGAAAACTACCCATGATTAATATGGACCCTCAGAAATGATTGCTTCATCTATGGCTTACCATACCATACTGCTCCAGACTGCATAGAAAGATAAGTCGCTTTAGTAATTATGGTGACAGGCCTAAACCAGATCACATGAGCTCACAAACTCCTCTAATCTCGCCCTGAGCTGTGTTCCACTTCACTTCTTATCAAATTCAGGAAGATTTCATACAAAGTGTGCTGTCTGTGGTATAACGTAAGATCATTCATTTTCTTAACACGTATGCTGTTTCACAGAGTCTAACGACTACATTGATTAGATTGATTCAAGAAAATTATTGGTAATTCTGTGTATTCTGCCATCTCTGATATAATTTCTCTGTGGATACAGTGATGTGTTTTTCATACAGATTAAGAAGGTGTCAGGGCGGTGAGCAAAACCATTTTGTGTTAACTTTGATGAGGACGCCTGTCTCATTTATTCTTTGGTGTGTCGACATGAAAGCCATATTAAGTGGAAAATTGGCCTTGATATTTTTAGGCCTTGTTGTCCCACTTTGGAGGCAAATACTGCCTGGGAATGGAGAATGCAGCGATCTACTGTAAAGCTTTGAGCAAACACAGTGAACACATTTCCACACAAGCAGCAAGGAAACCCTTGTGGCAAAAAACATTTTGTAATTATTTTTAGTTTGAATGTTGACAGATGCCATAATCTTCAACAATTATACAGAAAATCTAATTATGCATCATAAAAGAAAGTTAAAGCTTGTAAAAACATAGATTTTCTGAATGCTATAGTGACTCAAGAGGTCTGGGTTTAAAATGTGGCCAGGGCACTCATTAAACTAATGTTACTCATTAGCATTCACTATTTAGCTATTCTCCTCTGGCGTTTTAATTAGTAACAAAACGGCAAATGGTAAGTAATATTTCTGCATTTCTATCCCCTTTGGCACAAAGGAGCTTTACATCACAGAATAACTCAAATTATTATGAACTCATTCACTCATGTGTTTCTTGAAGACAAGTCATGTCTGATGAAGACTTGGGAGCTAATACTAGTACAGCTCTGCCATCCTTTTTCTTATTAGAATATTTAACCTTTTGAGTCCTGCATGCTGATGATATTTTACTATGTCTGCGTTTTTCTCTTTAAACTTTGTCAGATACAAAACTAGTTTCTTATCTTGCCGAAGGACACAATGAAATTATTCAGCGATGGTGCACTGATGCAGGGAGTGAACGCCCAACTGAGCCACTGCCAGGGCCATGCTCCTCGGCTGACGCTAACGTTCAAGGAATATTTTTTTTACATTCTTTCTTTGCAGATTTCTTAATACTCTCTGGCATTGATGTTCAACTTTGGTCACACTTCACCCTGTGTAAAATATGTATTAATTGCTGTGAATGGCACAGTTCAAGATGAAGTAAAGCAGTTTGTGCTTGACACTGTGTGGTTTTCTCTTGAGATGGAGCTGTGCAGCACATATAGACTAAATGTACTAGCCTGACATCCAAATCCAATCATTTCTTCATTGTTTCATTTGCTTCATTGTAAAGTAGCTATACTAACCATTTAACTAAGGTGTAGTTAGTAAAATTGCTCAAAAAAGATTCACTTTGTGTCATTTTCTCAGCTTTTCTTCACATATTGTTTGCTGTCCCACCAAACTAACCAGTACAAGGTAAATATTTGTAAGCACTTTAAAGCAATACTACATTCAGACTACCAAACACACTGTGGAGGCCAGCTTTTCAACAATTCAAAATCAAAGTAGACAAGTACTTGTAATTGCTGGTCATGTCCAACTTTGGGTGTCTCATTTGAACCAAAGTGTTATTAACATTCTTTGTGGTTTGTTGTGTTTCATCAATATCGATCCGTCTGAACTGTTTTAAACACTAGAGAGAGACCGTCTGCTTAAATTATTAAGAAACCTGCAATTACGCGCTCTACTCTTCAGTAAAAATGTTACTTCTTTCCAGAAACTTGACTTTTATTGGATTAAAAATGTAGTTATTCTAAGTTGGATCACCAAATCATGTCACTCAAAATGGACAAGTGAGGAGGGATTTGCGAGTGTGATAATATAATAACAATACTACTGATAATATATTTGAATCCCATTTAAAACTGGGCTAGAGGACATGTCAGAATCGTGGAATGTGCTTTTTAAGTATCAGATTTATGGTTAATATCTCTGTAACTATTAGGTCAGTCCACATGAAACAAAAACCGACACAAAACCCAACATCTTCTCAGTCCTCAGTCAGCATAAATAACCCAAATGGAAACATTTTAACAGTAGCTTCAGAGAGTAATGCCATTATTTCACACAAGAAGAACATGATTGTTATCTGCCAGTTACTACTTTAATGGCAAACTTTGAGAGTGATGATGAGGTTCAACGTTTTTGTATAAATTTGGACATTTCTTGCAAATTCTTGTGCAATGGTTTTTGACCTTCAATCTCCAGCAAATTCAGATTTTTTTGACAGACCGGCTGCCTAAATGATGATATATTCCCTACAGGGACAGTAAAGTCTACCTTAGCCTTAACTTTACATACATAACACTTTATTTGAGCTCAATGGATTCTTTGGATTCCAATCAGTATCAGCATCGGCCACGAAATTAAGAAAATATAGATATCAGTCGATCTCTGTTGTGAACTTA
>KN496542.1:0-12247 GCA_000787155.1 Scartelaos histophorus | reverse complement strand
CAAACAAAAAAAAAAAAAAAAAACAGAAATGTTGTTGTATTGGTAATCTTCCAAGCCCCTATTGTGCAACACTTGGACCTCTAGACAAGCACACTTATAAACATTTCTAAATGGATTTGAATATAAAATATAAATCAAATAATACATTAAAATATGTTTTTTGTTGTTGTCATATTGCTCATATTCAGTTATGTTTACATCACAGTTATTAAGCAGCTGAGCATCTGTAGGCAAGGCTCATGTTTATGTGAGTAGACATGATGCAGATGGAGTGAGTTGCAATCTGGGAAAAATTGCTCGGGGACTTGAACTGGCAAACTGAGCAAGAGTTCATTTTAGTGCTGTTTCCCAGGAGAGCAGTGCCATCCACACTGTCTCCATTCATATCCTTCTAGCCTGTCAGTCAGAGGACAAAACACAGCCAAAGAAAATAGTTCACATTTTCATTTTTACCAGAGCAAACCCCAATGATCTGTGCGCCATGACCTCTATAAAGAACTATTCACACGTTTGAGAAAACTTTATGGACTTTTCTATAATTGTTTTGGCTTCAGCGATGTGTGGGATGGTTGGAATGGTTGGACGTGCATTGTGCTCTTAAGATGATAGTGGATAAGGTCAGACTAATTCCTGTTCCGGTTCAAAAACGTCTTGTTCTCAAAGCAAAGTTTGGCCTCTCCTCAAAACGGTTCAAGTGGCTTCAAAAGACTTATGAATGTTGAAAGTGCACTCAGATTGTCTAGTGAAGCAGACAGTCAGAATGTTTTATTTCCATTCATGAATAATCTTACTTGTGTTGACCGCAGGGGTGCGTCCTGAAAACTGAAATTCTCATCATTAAAATTATTTGATTTGGGTCAAAATAACATATTTCACAGGGAAATGATGAGATAAATAGATTGAATTTTTCAGTTGTTCTGGATTGACACAAAGTATAAAGCGATTCCCATAGTGAAACGCCTCACCCTATTATCAAAGAACTGTGGTTACATTAAATAACTTTGTGTTTTAATTCTGCAGTAAATGGCAATATTACACAACGCAGTTCATTAAAACTCAATATTTTCTACACTTACTTACAAAGTGCTGAAACCCTACAGTCCCCCTTTGTGTCTATGGTATGTTGGGTTTTGGTAGAACGTATCAGGGATGGGCAAACAAATAATAATATTTCACTTTGAGATAAGACAGACTTCTCCCATCATAGGGGAATTACTTTGCGTCTTTCAGAATTGGAGAGGAAACATTTGCGTGTGTATTCTGTAGCTATAAAATGAGAGAATTAAGATTTGGATCCATGACAAGGTTGTCAAATAAAACTGCTGAACTTTTGACTGAGCTGTTCTGCTGTGATAACGCTACAGACTCCAGCAACGGCAAATATCTGTACAGGAAGTCGACAGCAGCACTGTCTTTAGGCCAAACGCTCTGATCCTGATGTTTAAATTTCACTGTCAATATTACCTTGTTATTAAATTGAGTTGTGTCTGGAGATTTTTTTAAGAATTAAGTAATTCTTAAAGAAACAATGCTTTAAAACATCTGAGAAGGTTTCGATTTGATCAAACTACATTTATATAACATTTAAATTGCATATTTCCATTTCAGCATAATTGCAATGTCGTAACTTTTTAAACTTGATTTGCTGATGAGATATAATTTGCTGAGTTTCAGACATGCTTTACTATAAATAAATCACAGCCTTACTTAAACAGTGGCATTTAAAATAGAAACTCCAGGGTGCTTTGTGATGTTTGCTGACTAAGTTTGTTGTTACTGTTGCATACTGTGTTAAAATGCCTATTACTTTTCCCTTCCCTCAGGTGCACTGAACTTTGAATTACCAAGTCATAACAGTGTAATTATTTGCCATAAAAAGTCCAATTAAACTAAATGGGGGGGGTCTTACCTGCCTGATGGCGCACAAGAGCTTCCCATAGCAGAACACAATGACCAGAAATGGCACGATAAGGCAAAAGACGAACAGGCAGATGATGTAGGAGATGCTGTTGGTCGTCTTGGCCGTCCAGTCCACGGAGCAGGTGGTCCCGGGACCCTCTGGCCCGTAGTTGCTCCAGCCGAAGAGTGGGGGCAGGGTCCAGACCAGGGAGTAGAGCCAGGTGAGTGCAATGCCCAGTGAGATCTTCCTGTAGTTGGACGAGTCTGCCTCTGTGGGGGCCATCATGGTGCTGTAGCGCTCATAGGACAGGACGGCCAGGGAGATGAGGGACACAATGCCTAAGACAGAGCAGACCACAAGCTCTGTTAATGCAAGCTGAAGGGCTATTTAAACACTGCTATTAAGTTTTGTAGTTGCAGGTGGCAGGACCAGCTCATAGACTTCAGTCAAATGATTTTCTATGGGCACCATTTTGATAGATTTTTACCATTCAATAGACTGTATTTTTTGAATAGTTAATTGCTAGGGTGATTTTATCTTTCTGAAACCCATATATACCAGAATAAGCACAAGGAAAACACAAGCAGTCAGCTGTAAAATTGACTGTAAAACTGGTTGTAAAACAGCTGTAAAACTGGTGATATAAAGGATCACAGTGGGGATTAAACCATCAACCTGGTTAGTGCAAAGATGTCCCCACTCCCAGATTTAACAAGCACACAGTCTATTCATTTAAAGGGGATTTATAACTATTTTTATTGAGGTTTTTGGAGGCTGCAGTAAGGCAGAATATCCAACAGAAACAAGCTGCTTAATTGGTGGGTTTGAAATGCATGAAAATAAGAAAAATAATATAATGTTATTAATAGCAGGATAAATTGCACTGAAATGTTAATGTTCCTGGGGAAAATTAAACTTCATGAAAAACAAAGATTGCCTTAAAAAAGTTATAAAAAATAAAGAGGCTTTATATTGTCCAGTAAATAATGATGACTTCCCTTAAAGCTTGGCTTGTGTTATGAGGCTGAACACTGCTGTTCTCACCCTGGGAGCATTTGTAATGAGCCAAGCAGGTTCATTGTTTTTGAAGAGTCTCCCTTTACTTAACAGATACTGCACTCCTAGTGGTAAATCACTCTTGACAACATTTTGATTGCCTTAACCCAATCAACTTTAAAGAGACCACAAAGAGAAAAATTGAAAAATGGAATTACAGGCAGAGTTGTTCTGGAGTTCTGCCAAACCTTCCCTGGGAGTGTTTAAAGTTTGTGTGTAACACAGAAATGTCTGGGCAGGAGGCAGAGGTGCAAAGGTGCACATGTTCACACAGTTTCCTCACACAGTTTGTGCCTGGGCTGAGCAGTGAGAGCCTCTGTGCTAATACTGCTAATGCTGTGACACTGCACTGTGTCTGCAGAGGCCACGCTCCATCAGGAGGATTATGCCTTTTGCACAAGGTTTGGATGGAACATATTCAGTGCACTTCTGTTCACCACACTCACCACCAATGATGAGATACATTTACATATAACCCCATAAGCCCATTCATTTTTCTCATAGCTAAGGCTAATCAGCAATTAAAACCTTGGTCATTAAAACATAAATAAATAAATGGGAAAACAATAACAGCTACATGGCTGCTGGTGGTGGACCTCCCATCAGAAAAGTTACAGAGTGCACCTTTAACTTTAGCTAGTGATGCACTTCCTCCCTGCTTAGACTGCTGCCCTCACGACCTGGCCCCAGATAAGCAGAAGGATGGACAGTGATGCACTAATCTTGCACTGTCACTATGTTGTATATATATATATATATTTTTTTTGCACTGTTGTCTGTTTTTCAGTTGCCTCCAGATATTACGCTTATATTGCAATGTTGTGGCAGGCAGACTGCTGAGATTCTGGCTTTTATTAGTTTGTTAGAGCAATATAAAAATGTCAACACCAGTTTACTACCACCCCCTATGGTTGTGTTTGATCCAGGCACAATTACTATAGCAACCAATCCCTAACAACAAAAGCTTCTGGGACGTCTGGTTAAGTCCCTTCATGTTCTCTGAGGTTTCTCTGCGAGGGCTTTTTCTACTGGCTGTATCTTCCCAACAGGTGGTCCACAGTCTATCACATGTCTGGCTTGTCATCATGCAATAATGTGAAATAAAGAACTATAAAGGCGGAGTGGGTTTGGTAATCCTCTGGTTGTTTTACATGAATCTTAAAAGTGAAAGAAAATTAATCTGACGAAACTGTAGGCCTCCCATAAGAAGATTTTGTTTTTTTGAAGTTAGTACTGCCAGTATTTTTTGCCAAGTTGGGTGGTATTTTTCATATAGTCGTATAACTGAAAGGAATTATATTAGTTTTGAAGATTCTACACCCAACATAACATTATGATAATCTATCTATATCATTAATAATAAATAAATAATTGTGTGGGCATGACTAGTAACCATCTCTACTCACCTTGCATGAATCTTTTGAGCTGTTTTGAACTACAAAGGCTTATGTAATGGATTAACCATGTACCACCTCATATAATATTTGTCATTCCAAGTACCACCAGATTTAAACCAGGTCTATAACAAGACTATTCCGGGTCTAAACTTGGGCTAAACCAGATTTGCCAAAGCAGGGGATGAATGTGGATGAAATTCAGTCTCAATTTGGTAAACATTAAAACTGCAGTGTGATCAATTATGCAGGTGGTGTTCAACATTTACCTCTATGACAGAATGTTCATCGGTTACCGTGGTGACAGATTGAGCTATAACTACCAAAAAAGTTTAAAGCTTCAAGAAAAAAATATAAAATGGATTTAAGCAACATTTTCAGGAGCCTGTGATCAATACAAGTGTTCATGGTTCTGTTTGATTTTCAATAAAAATAGCGGGACTAATTGAAAAACTGTTGTCCAATGCTATTTATCTTGTGACTGTAATGCTATATGAGAGGGACTTATTTAACAGCACACATCAGCTCACCTGTTGTAGTGCTAGCTAAGCTCTTTCTGGTCAGATTGTGTTAAAACAAAGCTCAGATTAATGTCTAACAGGCCTCGAACATTAGCTGCAAAGTATCACTGCTGCAGAGTCGCCAAAAGGGCCACAATAGCATATGCAACCTGATATCTTTCCTTTACGAATGTTTGCCGTTTTTAGTCAACTTTTCCCATTGCACGCTAGATTAAAGTATGCCTTCAAAATTCAAAGGTCTATAATTACAGGAGCTTGGTTTAATAGTCACTTGATTGTTATATAAATCCTGGTGTGGGCTCAGGTGAACACTGATAAGCATCTCTGAGATTGCTGATGTTTTTTCACCGTGTCTGCCTCCTTATCTGCCTCTGAAAGACGATCCAAATCAAATGACTGTCGCTTGAAATTGCAAAGCTAATTAACAGCTCTCTTCTTGGGACACAAAACAGTTCAGAGATAAAACTAATATTCCACAACAACAGCTGTAACCTTTTTGATCGCATGCTCATTCATCATCCAACACAGGTATAGAACTACTTTTTCTGTGAAACAATGCTGTATAAGAACTTCAAATGTAACTTATATCTCAAATCAAGGATCAAAAGAAGCTACAGAATCTAATGTCCCCCAACTTCTTCTGATCTGATAATGTCTGGAATCAAAAAGAGGCATCTTCTGTGTGTGATAATACATCCAGGAAAGTGCCATGTGAATGAAAAGTATGAGATTAAAATCATCTCGAAACCAAACCCAAGTTCTTTACAATTATAATATTAAATCTACTCGTAGTTTAAGAAGAACATAAGTAAGAATTGTAGAAACGTACATATGTTTTCAAATAATAGCTCATAAAGCCACCTCAACTGACTCCTCTCGACGTGAAGGAGCAGCAGCTCTACTCCGAGCTCCTCCTGTGTGACTGAGCTCCTCACCCTATCTCTAAGGGAGCACCCAGCCACCCTGCGGAGGAAACTCATTTTGACCACTTGTGTCCGCGATCTCGCCCTTTCAGTCATTACCCGTCTACATCCCCAAAGCTCAAAATGCTCTCTTCCACTTTGATGTCATGAAGCTGTAGTTTACAAGTTACTGGGTACATTTTACCTTTTGTTCAGTAGATATTGGCAATTATAGGGCTGAAATTATCTCAATGATTGTAGTGAAGGTGCTGGTTTTTGTTTTTTGTTTTTTTATTTGAGAGAAGAACACAGCCTAAATATGCAAAATTTGTGTAAACATGGGTTTGTGATTAGGAAACAAAAATAGTGTAATATGGGCCCTTTAATAGGAAGAGGGTCCAGTTCTGGGACTACATAGCTCTATTTTCTTTACTCTGTTAACTGAACTTGAAAAAATTCACCTTATGTTTTCGTTGTCCTTAAGTGCATTTAGCTTTGTGTTGAAACCATGTATTTCAGCAAATATGTTCTTCTCTTCTCCCTAATAACCAGCACAGCAGAAGTGTGTCTCTACCTCAAGAGTTGAAGCAGTCCAGCAGCACAACCCTCTCGCTCTACCCCTCGCCACAGCAACAGCACAATCTCATCCCCTTCACTTCCCTCCAGTGGCCACTTGCCCCCTCAGCTGGTCCATAACAGCAGCACATAATACTCTGGCTTCTTCTACTCCATCCACTCAGCATTAGATACACGTGTACCTCTATCACTATATCACTGCACACAAGCATAATTAGGCCAGAGCCCTGACGGGGCGTAGGGCCTATTGCTCTCACTACGACGAGCGAATGGGCAATGACGAGCGCATGGATGAATTTGAGTGGACATCGTGCAGCTTCATCCTCTCGGTCGCCCCTGGCATGAACAGCAGTGTCCCAGTAACCCACACCCAAGGCCTGGGCCATATTTGTAACTGCTAAAATGAATGGAAGACAATTGGAGGTCAGAGATCGATCCAACATGATGGTGCAGACGCGCCTGTCATCCACCAATGACCCCCTGGTGACACGGGGAGGGTCGAGAGCTTTCAAAAAAGGTATAATATGCTGTTCCCATATTAGTAGATATATTGTTTTTGCTCACAATATTATTTTTTTCAGCTTCAGCTCTTTGAGGGCTAATTTGACCCTTAAACATATTAAAAAACTCCCATCCCAACGTCAATTTTCTCATAGAGCTACGGAATTTGGTACACACATTCGTCATTTAAAGAAACTGTGGAGCATTCCACACAGAACAATGACAGAAATCAGCAGGTGACGGACCCTTAATCAAAAAGTTGCACGGTGCACCTTTTAAGATGTCAGTCGTGTAAAATATTAACTTACTAATGATTCATTTTGTTAGCAGGACAAGTCATCAAACCCAGTGACATCAAATGCATTCAGAACCAAAGAATGACACTTTACAGAGATCCATGTGACAAGGGACAGCTTCTTCTTTCTATGTAAGTATTTCCTGTAATTCACAATCATGATTATGGCAATTCAACATCACTTCAAGAAGAATCAGGAACCATTATGGCTTTGTAAATGATGTGGCATTTACAAATACATTAGAAATACATTGGAACATTTTTACCTATGTGCAGATCATGACAAGGCGACCCCCCCAGAAAATCTCTTTGGGAAACAATGACATAGATAAAACAGTTTTTCAGCGTGTGAAATCAGAAGTATGGCATGAGAGTGTGTGAAGACGGACAAATGTGTGCGTCTCACGCTCATGGTGTGAGAGTTGGCAGCTCTGCAGTGTTACGTCCATATTAGCCTATAGCTGTGGGACAGCCCTGCAGTATTACCTCCAAATGAGTCTATAGCTTGGGACAGTTGCCATGGTGATTCCCGCCAGGTGAGTGTGAGTCATGTGAGCACAGGTGGCTTATGGGAGCTTATATGGCGCACCCCAGTACTTAGGTGAGGCAGGAGTATGGGGAGAGCTGCCACCAAGAGCCAACAGATACGCCTATTTCTTTGTGACAGCATTGCTTCGGTTTTACACTCTTTTAACGCACATTTAGCTGAGAGCAAACGGGAGATATCATCGAAAATCATTGCAGCAGCTTCAGGACACTTGGGACTCAAAAAACGTGCTGAACATCCAGTGGCGGCCACATCACGAGTACACGGAGGAGTCCAAATAAGTTTTACTTGTTGCCTGACCAGTCAAGGCCGTACATACAAGGTTATGGCTGGTCACGCAACTTTACTGTGTGTCTCTGTTTGTGAATACAAACCATTATCACAATATGAATAATGCCTGTTCGATGTGTTGTGCTGAAGTTGTTCCTCGCACTGGTTGATTTTTATGCAGTGTGTGGGTTTGAGTAGTGCTTTGCTGTCATGGGGTTTATTATGACATTTGTGGCAATGCTTTTGATGAGAGGAAATGCTGTATTTTTCATATTCTTGATTTGTCTAAATGCAATGATTCACTAAAGAAATGGTATAGTAAAGGAAAAAAACAGAGTCAAATGGTATGACTTTGTGTCCTGAAATTCTGTGGTAAAAGGTAGAGCAAACTCAAAGAGGCCTCTTTGAATAAAGGTGGGACAAATGCGATGAGTTTGTCAATATGATGAAGGGAATTATCCCAGAAATTCACACGCTCAGGGAACAAAACGAAATGTGTCTCAAGTCTCTTCTTACTTTGAAATAAATTCCCTCCATTGCTCAATATGTGTCACTGCCACGATGACAAAGGATAAAACTGGTCAAAAATGTTTAACAAATGTAATGAAATACTGTGATCTAAAGTTGTACACCGAGAAATGAAATGGAACCCAATAACGCACAAAAACAAAATTTATACAATGTTTATGCTGTAAACAGTGAGGTAAGCATGCTTTACTAATTTTGACTCGTTTGACCCGTTCTTCAACCACTACTGCTACTCCAGGACCCATGTCCAGGTCCTGAGCTTTTGGTCCAGGCAAAGGCCACAGGTGAATAAACCATTAAGCTGAAATATATCATCCATTAAGAAAGAGGTGCATGCTAACGTCTGCTGCGTACTATCTGCCAGTTTATGAGTGCTGCTAAGACAAACCATGTTGAAGATAAGATGAATTGTGCTAACTTTAGTTGTGTTTAGTTGTTTATTGTTGCTTATTTTCATTTACTGATGTTTCATTTACTGATATTTACTGATGTTTCTTGTGTTTGCGGTTGGGGTGGTGTTATCAAACACTTGTACAAGTAACATTGGTTTATTATTAACGTTAATTAATTCAAAGTTAATGTTAGCTAAATCTCATTTATGTCTTGCAACAGTAGCAGATGTTAGTTTATTAAAATACAGCTTGAATGTCTGGGATAGTTTCTACAACTTTCTTGCTGTTCAGCTTGTCTTGAAGGGTCTTGAAATTGCTTCACTAGATTTCTAACAGTTGAAACGTTCAACATTTGTCCAGAGATGCTTGCATGTAGTTTATATTCTAAATTTGCTGGCCACTGGTTTGGTGTTTGGCTAAGCTACTTCATTAGTGATTTGTTAGTCCACTTGTGTAGAGTCACCAGGTTCTTTTGGATTGTAAATGATGCTCACAATGCCATTCTTTAACATTTCTTTTTACTTTTGCACATTCATAGTGTAACTGCTTATTACAGTTTGCAGAAGTGATGATCTTTCCAAACTTGCCCTTTCAAAGAATCCTAATGGGTCATCATACAGTCTTGGTCAGATTAGGGTTAGAGCAGATCAGCACCAGGCTCCATTCCACAGTCACTTGGAGAGGGAAGTGGATGTGGACTGACATCCACTGTGTGAGCATTTGTCTTCTTCTCTTATAGCTGAAACCAAAAGAGAACAGTCATTTAGAACAAAATGACAAGCAGTACAAATGACATACAGACATCCCCATGAGTGTCTCAATAATAAAATGCATATGCATTTAACTATATAGCCTGACACATAACCCTGGTAACAGCTGTAATATTAGTTGAATTTGCACTTCTACTGACAATATGTGGAGATGGGTTGATCAGAAAACAACAAAACATGCAGAAGTGATCATATTACTGTTCCAATTTTGCATCTCAATCTTTTTCCGACTCAGTTGGATAGAGGAAGATACAAAGGGACAAATTCAGGACTGTCAATGTTGCCGGATGCCTTTCCTGTACAAATAGTGTATTCTAGTGACATGCATTATGACAAAACCTTACGGTTGGCTTGAGGTCACCTGGCATGTGGCAGCAAAAAACAGTTGCAAAAGTTTAGCAATGCAACATTGGAAAATTTAGCCATGTTACATAAGCTTGTTCTACTCCAATTTGATCGATTAATTATTCACATTTTCATGCTAACAGCTTCCATTGCTAACAGGCTTACCTGATATAAAGTGATTGCTGCAGATGAGTGCTTTTCTTAATCATCTGCTCGTTCCAAACACTTCTTCTGATGGCTTGTAACCAAAGACGTCTCTTGTATTTCTGTGAGTTGTGGAAGGTGATGGAATTCTGTAAAACTTTTGCGTTTTGTTGCTTTTATCACAACATGTGTGTAAAATCCCTCAGTCGTCTGGGTAGACTCCATGGCGAAAAGAAAATAAATTTGTCAACTGGAAAAGTTTATCACAACAGTTTGTGCATCCAACAGCACAAAAACATGGCAGCAGCTTTTTCTGCAAATGACATGCGCAATAGAGCAGAGTGACGTAGTCTGCTAATCCCTGATTCACTAATGCGTGCTCTCGGCCTGAACATAATACACTATAAAGCATATGAAAAGTGCACACTATAGTGCCCTAGCATTATCGCATTCATACCAAATTTGGAAATTAAATTCTATGAATGACTCGAAGCAAAACAGCACAAAAACTCCTAAAAAGAAACATTTAAAGGTGCACTATGATATTTTTTTTTTCTGGTGGAGAATGTGTTGGCCTGGGAGGCTAAACTACATTCACGCATTAGCAATATGAGTGAAGTGTCTTGCAAAGGACACAAATATGCATTAGAGTCACTGTTTCCCCATTACAGCACATGGTATTCCCGCAGACTCTCATCCTAGTACTTTTTACTGTTCTGTTATGTGTACCTAGTAAACATAACAGAATGATTCTCTTTACATCATGTGTGTACCATATATGTTATTAACAAATAAAAACAAATATTGATATATTGACACTTGTGCATACAGATGTAGACAACATAAAATATTCAAGACTACAATGTGATGGAAGAATGATCAAACCAGACATGCATCGGACATACTGCGTCAGTATGTTGTGCTTGTTTATTTATGAGACGGGCTCATTATCTGGTTGACCTTTCAGCCAGAGTGTGCTATTGCTCGGCCTCTTTCTCCCCATTGCTCCCTCCACTCATGACAAATTAACTTCAACCCAGCCAGGTGATGCCAAGACCCGAATGTGCAACTGTGCATACCGAAAGACCGGGATATAGTGGTATGTATGGTAATGATAAACGATAATATTAAATTATTTTATGTCATTAACACAAAAAAAAAAAGCAAGATAATCCCAGTAAACCATCTTTTAATTGACAGTATCATTAAAAGGCCAGACCTGCAACAGATACATAACACTTATTCAATCTTCTATGGCTCAAATCTGATTGCATTATGAGAAATATACCCCAAATCTTCCCTCTTTTACAAAAACATTGTAAAAATATATTGTTCCAGCTTTCATATATTGATGATGTTCGTGACAGGCTTAACCTTAATTGCCGTTTGTGACTACTGTTGTTATTATTGGATGCAAACTGCTTGATTAATAATATACAGCCTTTCTTCTAAAATTTTAAATCAGTGATTCCCAAAGTGGGGGCTGGGATACTTTATTTAATATAGTTTAGTGAAAGTAGGCCAAATAGCATAACAAACTTATTTAAATACTATTAAAACAGATTTAAAATGTGTGGCAGACTTCAGTTTCATTTTTCAGTGGGGTTTTTAGACAGCCCCTCTCAAGGAGTTGGGTTCCAAAGCCCATGCTGTGTGTAGAGGTGAGGCCGACTACCTAGTCGATCTGGATCCTCCTGCAGGCCCATGGGGGGACGACCCCACGTTACTCGTTTGGACTGTGCCCGGCCAGACCCCATGGGGGGAGGTCTGACCACCAGACGCTCGCTGACGAGCACCCACCCCAGGTCTGGCTCCAGGGTGGGGCCCCGGTAGCGCCAATCTGGGCGACATAACTGGCCCCTGTATCAGTAGTGTGGTTTTTGTCCCGGCTGCAGAACACTGAACCAGCTCTACACTCTCCATTGGGTGCTCGAGGGTTCATGGGAGTTTTCCAAACCAGTCCATATGTGCTTTGTGGACCTGGAGAAGGCATTTGACCGTGTTCCTTGTGGTGTCCTGTGGGGGGTGCTCTGGGAGTACAGGGTCCAGGGTCCTTTACTAAGGGCTGTCCGGTCACTTTACGACCGGGGCAGGAGCTGTGTTCGC